>JASDQU010106005.1:190270-206580 GCA_032191745.1 Picea mariana | reverse complement strand
ATTGTACCTTGGATGGTAGGGTTGGAAAACCTTTCCTTTCTTGATTACATCATTATATCTTGCCTTTCCTTTCTAGATTACATCATTGCTTTAAGTGGCAAAGACTTTAAGTTTGATGTGTCCATGAAATCTAATTGGGTCATTGGCAAAATGATGTAATGCATCTCTTTCAAATCTAACCAGCTCTCCATCATTGTCAAAGTAGGATTCTCCATCTTTGTCAAAGCATATATATTTCGAGAACAACCTAAGGGTTGAGATATTCGTACCTAGCTAGGTGGGATGCATGCATATCTATTTATTTTTAATGAAATTAGAGGAATAGAACGCGATCTCTAAGATATGATATATTCCATTATATTTAAAAAATGAAATTAGAGGAATAGAACGCGATCTCGAAGATATGATATATTCCATTATATTTAAAAAAAATAAACCCCTTAAGCAAAACAACTATTTTGGTAAATGAATTAGAAAACCGTTTTGGTTATAAATATAATAAAATGTATATATTACTATAATCTATGTTTAATCCTCCCATGTATTCATAGTATCATAGAAAACGTCCCCGAACTAAAATTTTAGTCGGTGCTCAATTAAGCTCTCAACTACGCGTTGATTCAAGTTTACGCATCACGGAAGATATCACACTCTATGCACATGGTAAAATACCTTTTCCAGTCAAAGTTAGAAAGGTAGAAGATAGTTACTGAGGTTCTATTCTCCAAGCAGCAGAGAATTTGCCGAAGTTATTCAACTGTGATGAGAGTTTCATTCACGGCGGCGGAAGAATAAATGTTTTATAATTTTGAAGGTCAAAGTTACTATTTGGAGCCCTAGCCGCCAGTGTACAATTCACGAATTAACGCGCGCCAGATGAAACACGGGGATTTGAAAACGTCCATGACGGGTAAGCACAGTGAGACGTCACATCCTGTACGTACGACGCGTTGAATGAAGCAACCGCCGTAAGAAGAAGCATCCACCGTCTGTTTTTGAAGAAACCGCCTCAGACCTGATTTTCATGAAGATGTTTCTAATCGGGATTTTCTTTTCTTTGCCAACCCAAATCTTTTTGCACCAACTGATGCCGTTGCAAATGGTTTCTTTGAAAAACAGACGTCAGTAATACTCAATTCACTTATTAAACAATAGGTGCCTGCACCAGAAGAAACATATATTGTCGCAAAATTCGTTAGAACCCTAAGAGACGCAATATTTTTAGAAAATCTCCGAATCAGCAGTGAAAAAGAAGACGCAGAAAAGCCGAACGAGAAGACAGACCCGTAGCCTAATTTTTAGATAGCAAAGAGAATACACGCACAACAGTTTTGATAATTCTTCGCACTAAATTTTTAAGAAGTTGAGAATTTTGTTTATAAATTAATAAAAAATAGATCCGTGACAATGTGAATGATGGACATTGATGATAATAACATAAGATATTGATGATAATAAGATAAGAGATAACAGAGGTTAGTAAAAGAATCATGGCGTCGTATGGTATTTGGTACAAGTTTTTTTTTTCAAAGAAACAATTTCAAGAATCATTATTAAACTTGTTTTACTTTATATCTTAAAAAATATTAATTTTTTTATATTCTTTAGACATTTAAATAGAAGCTGAGGTGATTAGGTGATATCAATAAAGTGTTTCTACTTGGTTAAGAGTTCATCATTTCTGGAAGTAACTAAACAGGGCAACCACCCCATTACTTGTTGGAGATTTGTAGCTTGCAGTCATTCTTTACAAGAAAGTACAAGAAGACCCATCTACACCATTACAGAAACCCTAAGAAGAAGTTGAAGACCCAAGAAGAGTTTGACATATTATTATAAATACAGGACTAGCACATTTCATTTTGATAGAAACACAACTCCTTGAGCAATGCACACAAGGTAGTTATAGCTGCAGTTTTTGGTAATTTCACTATTTTTGGTTTTCTGGTATCTTGGAGAGTCTAACACACTTGGAGATGTTGGATATATTGTCATTGATGTCAACAGTCGATGTGATGATCTGTTGTTAATGATGAATTACCACAGATGTGTTGTCATTGATGTCAACAATATATCAGTGAGCAGAAGATGTCAAACAGTGTGCAGAGATCGATAGCGCAAGCTCAGGAGAAGGAGCAAATAGAACGAGCAGATAGTATGAAGATCAAATCTCAGAAGGAAAAGTGCATTTCACAGTATATTATGTAGCAGAAGAAATTCATGATTATTGTTGATCACGATAGGATCAACAATCTTACGATAAAAGCTCAGGAGGGTTAGCAAACGCAGAGATCAAAGCTCAGGAGAACTAGTGACTGACTATATAAATCGCAGGAGTGTTAGCGAATTAAGAAGCCTCACTAGTCGTTTGATCAAGAGGTTGACCGCATTGATCGTCTAAAATAACACTCATCGGTCATGTGAGTGATCGTGGGCTTAAGGATCGTTGGAAGATCGTGACCGTCGGATCGTGTTCGATTGGAAGGACAGGATAAGCTAGCAGAGTTGCATCGCAGATGGATTGAGTCGTCGATCCTAGATTCTAATTTGAATTGTTGGATCGAGAGGACACATGGCGAGCGATTGGCATTTCGCTGACTCACGAGCTAGAGAAGTCAAAGGCAGAGATGTAGGAACTCACGATATGCGAACTCGTAATAAGATCTGAACTGTTGGATCATGTTAAATTGGAAGGAAATGATAAAGCTACAAGTGTTGCATTGAAGAATAGATATCGACCGCCAGATCATCCGATGTAAATCACAATCGTCAAATCGTCCGAAGAAGATCTCAAGCATCAGATTGTTCAAATCAAATCTGGGCCATCTGAGACAGAGGACACGTGACAAGTGATTGGAATTTCGCTGACTCGCAGATCTAGAGAAGTCAAAGGTAGAGTTGCATGAACTTGTGAGGTGCGAGGTCACAACATGATCGTAGCCGTCGATCAGAGGGAGAGATATCGGTCGTTGATCTAGAGAAAATATGATAAGCAAGGTAAAGAGGTGAGTTTGAATATTCGAATACTCGTCATTCGTCAGATCAAACCCGAGTTCTTATCAAACCGTTGGCTCCGGAGGAAGGTGCATGAGACAAGCTTCAAAATGATCGAGATCGTCCATTGTCAAGGAGGGCACATTGCGAAAGGGTCAACGTTTCACTGACTTCCAAAATGAAGAAGTCTCGATAAGATCTGGATCGTTGGATTAAAGAGGATTGTGGACCGTTGATCTAGAGTATTTAGGATATCGAGAGTTGGAAGAGTCAGTGGTGGCGTACGTTCAAACACTCGACATGCGAAGTCGCGATTTGATCACAGCCATCGATCAAAGGGATAATGAGAATCGTTGATTCGAGAAGGACATGTGGCATACCACGTTAGCAGACTATGTCAGCAAGGACACGTGGCACAATCAGACAATGACAAGTGTCAAGTTTGTTCATCATTTTAGGTACGTACAAATCATGAATCAGTGGGACACGTGGCAGCTACTCGACTCATGACACATCATCAAGTGACGTAAGCATTTCAGAGATCCGGAGTAAATGGTGGTCGTCTATCTCGATGAATGATTAAGTCTTGGCCGTCAAATTTAGCAGTAAAAGGATGAGTGTAAGGTTAAATCTGATCGTTGATCTGTCTTCACAAATATAAACGTGAACCGTCCGATTGTATCGACGATATCGTAATTGGAAGTTTTGTAATGTTTCAAGTCACGAAGAGCCGAAGGTCGAAGTGACAAAATATCGTCAGTTGTCCATCTCATATAAAGATCGAATCGTGACCGTTGATTTGGTAAATCGCTCAAGCACTCATTTAGGCTTAGGATTTGGTCACCGCCAATGGTCATATGCTATAAGTGTTTTATTATATCTTGGTATAGTTGGTTAGCCCGTGGTTCTGTAACGCACTATCATATGTGATGGTTTGAAGGAAGCACCTTCACAGAATCTGGTCTGTGTGAATATAACAAAGATTAGGGATTGACTATAAAGTACTAAATTGATCCATGATTGTGATCAATTTATGACAAAAATGAACATATACACAGTCATGATTAAAAGAGAGTTAAATCATGAAAAACATGAATAATGAATAAAAAGGAAAAATGATATTAATTAAAGTTTAGATTATCATTTTAAATTAAAAGGTACAATGGTTCAAATAAAGAGACACGGTGTTTTAAATTTCACACCAATTTGAAGAATATATAAACGAGAAAAAGTGGTGAGAAGAAAGTGTCTATGTGGTTCATATTAGAAGATCAACAATAGGAGCAGAGTCCAAGATGAAGAATTGTTCGCTCTAAGGTGCCCTGTCAATGTCTTATTGAAGATCAAGAACAAAAGAAGATAGAGCGGTAGTTATGCAATCCAGTACTTGATATAGAAGACCATACAAGCAAAGGTTGCAACAGTCAAGTAGAAATTACAACAATGGTTGTAGGAGTCAAATTCAATGTAGAGAAGAAGAGATTGATTTGAATTTTAATATAATGGTGGTTGGGTGGTGCAAGGGAAGGTTGGAGCCTGTAGGGAGTTGGTGCTTCCTTGTCAGTGGTAGCTGACTAAATAGGGGGTCGAAGCCTCCTACTAGTTGGTGCTGGTGAAAAGAGGGAGTTAGTGCTTCCTTTTCAGTTGTAGCTAACCAAACAGGGGTTCGTAGCGTCCTACGAGTTGATGCTGGTGAACAAGGGTGTGGGTGCATCTTGATCAGTTGGTGCTGATCGAAAAGGAAGAATATCTTCCTTCTATGTAACCTGTAAGAAAATTAATTTTGCAATTAGTAGAAAAGTGCTGATGGTTTTCCTTGTTGGGTTCCATAATAAAATATTGTGTTCATAAGGTTTTGTTGTTCATCATATATTTCTTAATTGAATAATTAATATGTGTGCTTAATATGGATGAACTTAAAAATAAAAAGTAGGCAATTGTGATTCACCTCCCCCTCTCAGTATTGTTGGATATTCCATCAATTGGTATCAGAGTGAATGTTTCTTTAAGAACAGTCTAACAAACTAAACGGAAGATCAAATTAAGCAAACATGGATGGAAAAAAGATTTACACTGAGAATGGAACTTCAATACCTGGAAAAGTAGAATATGTATTTTGGATTACAAGAATGGAAAGTCATCTGAAAGCATTGGGACCTGATGTATGGAATTCAGTAATCACTTATTACTTCCCACCAAGCAGAGTAAGGATTCCAACTCAAAAGAAAGCCAAGAAAAGTAACTCAATGGCAATGAATACAATCTCTGATGGATTACCTGATGATGTCAAAGAAAACATAGGTCAATGTAACTCTGCAAAGGAACTTTGGGACAAAATAAAAGACCTCTACTCAAATGAGAAGTCAAATGAAGAATTTCAATCTTAACAAAGTTCAATCTACATTAATTCTAGGGATGAAGATTCTTTTGAAGAATACTCAGACATTGAACCATAAGTCAATCTGGAAGCTGATCTTGAAAGTGCTTTGGATGAATTGAGAAAATATAAACAAAGGTGTAAAAAAATAAAGGATCCACTTAAGACTGTTGAGAAATTCAAGAAAGGGATTGAATCCCTTGATAAAGTTATCAGTCTACAAAGATATCCCTTGAACAAATTTGGCTTTGGATATGACCACACACACATAATTAAAGGATCAAGTCCTATTACTCAGATTGATTTTGAATATGACATGTCTAGTGATGATACCTCCAAAGAATTTGCTCATCCTCCCAAGAAGATATATCAAATCAAAAGAGAAGACTCAACCATCAATAAAGGTAAAGAATCTCCACAATCTTCTGATTGCAATAATGTTGATATTGAATTCTCCCCTGCAAGTAAAGAAGAAGATTTAGATACAATAGAAGAATGTTTTGTTAGCATTTATCCCATGAAAGAAGTAGAAGAAGAACTATCAAAGGCCAAACAAAAGGTTGATTGGAGTCTCTGTGAATACCTCTGTGACCATAATGATTCAGACTATAGCTATCTTCATGACTACACTAAAGAATTTCTTGAAAAGAGTCAAAACCATATCTTAGAAATAAACTAAATGCTCAAAGACAATGAGAAAATCATATATGAGAAAAACAATCAATTAGAAGAGAAAGAAGAGGAAATCAAGAGATTGAAAAATGAAATTAGTCAAGTAAAAGAAGAAAAGAAGGAAGATGATGTCTCAAGAAAAAACCTTCCATATCTAAAAGAACTAAGGGAAAGCTATGTCAATCTTAAAATCCAACTTGAAGAAGCCAAAAGGAGAGAAGAGGTAGTAAGGAACCAGTTGGACAGGAAGAATTATGTCATGATATAGAAGCAGAAGTTGTGAATATTATAAAGAAGGTTGAGAAGTTAGACACCCAAATCAAGTTCTTGAACAACTCCATGAACCTGAATGAGATCTTGGATAGTCAGAGATCACCAAATGACAAATCCGGCCTTGGATACAATAAGGAAGAGATCAGTAATCCTAATAAATCTAATGCAGGCCCTTCATTTGTAAAAGGTGAAAGTGACACAAGTCCTTCATTTGTAAAGGATGAAGATAGGTCTGACACAATGATGCAGGAGCATCACTCCACGTCATCGAGCACCAGCCAGCTAGCAGCACATCAAAGTGCAATCATGAAGAAGAGAGGCACCATCCCTCTCAATTTAAAAATTTTGAAAATGTATTTAATGATTGTAAGGCCGAAGAGCCAAAAGCGATGCATGTACGTAGGCTTTAGATAAAGGTTGCCTTAAATGGTTGTAAGGCTGAGATCTAGATCCGATTCAGACTAGACAACCATTCAATGTAATTGAATGTAAATTAATGAGAGTTGGTGAGGATGGAGGGAAGCACTCAAGGAGCCCCATTTTGTAAAAAGATATTCTTTTGTTTTTCAGTTAGGCAGAGAAGAACATAAATAATAGGGAGAAGAGAGGAAGTCGCGACTCTGTTGCAGTCCGAACTCACATTGTAAAGAGGCATTTCATATTAATACAATCATAGCAATTTTTCCTGCATGTTGTTGTTCATGTGTTTGTGAGTTCATGAATGAATGTCTTTATGTGTTGATGATATGTTGTAGATGTGAATTTGCAGGGATAGATAGATTTTCATATTTGAGAGTTCTTTGATTTCAAGTTTGGATTCTTTGTGGTTTCATGCAAGAGTGCATGACAAAGTACTGCGGTCTCTGAAAAACCAATGTAGGAGTGCACTTTTGAATTCTGCGGAATTTCAGACAAAGACGTGCTAGGAGGGCGCACTAGCTAAAGTCATTGACTCAAGGAGAAAGCCTCAAGGTTGTTGAAAACCTTGAAGGATAAACTGTGTAGAGGAGGGCACAGAGAGGAGAAGCAGAATTGTTGAGAATTCTATAAAGGCTCTGCCAGGAGGGCATTGAGCAAATGCACATGATGCATTGAGGAGAACTCTATTTCGAGTTCGGTGAGAAGAAAGAGTCACTGATGATTCTAGAGAACTCTACTAGGTGGGAATTGAGTTGGTACAAGTGTGCATAGAAGGAACTCTTGTTTGAGTTCAGAGAGAAGAGAAGTGTCACAGGAGGAGACACTCACAGGGTTACTGAACACTGTGCAGGCTCAACAAAGCGTGCTTGAGTAGGAAGTTGCCGGAGGGCACTCACATCCCTTCAAGGAGAGAAAGGGATAGTGACACTTTGAGGTCAGAGCCACATATAAACTCAGAAGAGATAGCACCATTTCATGCAAAGGTCCTGCAAGAGGTTGCAGAGTTTGAAGGAACCTTTGAGGTTCAGAGAAATAAATTTGAGGAGGAGGAACGCCTCTTAGATTACAGGCGAGAGCCAAGGTTACAGGATTCATAGCAAAGACAAAGGCCGAGGCCTTTTGGAGCAAGAAATCTTCCAAGCGAAAGGAAGAAGGGCATGCTCAAGGTAGAGCGCAACTGTCGTTAGATCAACTGGAGAGGGGAGATTTGGGTCGTTGAAGTCTATGTCCAGATGCACGTAGGAAAGCGCACAAGGAAGAGAAACATATATGGGCTGTCAGATCTAGTGCAAAGGATCGATAACCATCAAATTCAGAGGGAGGCGCATGGAGTTTAATCTCTGGGAAGCCACACATAAGAGTAGAACGAACAGTCAGAATTCTCTGTGGAGAACTTGCGAAATCATGAGGACCGTAGGATCAAAGGAAGATGCAATGTGGTTAGAGGTGGATGAACCCATCACCTTAGGATTCAGAATCAATGTGAGTCATTGATCGCACTTTTTTAAGCCATTGGATCATTTTCGTGAATTCAGGAATCTTGAGGTTGGAGTGCAGGCCAAATCCTTGGTTGCTCCAAGTCCCAAATCGCGAAAGGTGTAACAAGAGAAGAAACGGACGGTGGAGACGCTTCGTGGAGAAGTGCAAAATGCCGTGAGCCATTAGATCTTGTAGATCAGAGAGAAGGTTAAGGGCAGTGTCTTTCAATACTCAAAGCTCAGGAGGAGTAATGACCATTGGATCCAATCAACGAGAGCCATTGGATCTCGTATGAGAATTTCGTATCGAAGTTCGGGGAATGGAGTGACCAGTGATTTCAGTCGAGCATAAGAGATTCTCGGGTGGTGAAATCTTGAAAGATCTAGAGTCATCGAATCGAGGAAGATCTCATTCGTAGATCATGTGGGAAGTGAGGCTTCGGGAATTCGGGAATTAGAGTTTCGAGAGGTAAGGAAACTCTCTGCTGTGGATTTTCGCGAGTCACAAAATCCCGAAGAGCAAAAGGAATAGGACCCAATCCTTGTTGGAGGGTCATATGGCCCCATAGAGTTGAGGGACAATAGTCATTGGGCCCCAATCGGGTTTTGAGACTCAAGAGGTAGAGTTGCATGGTCAACACAACTCTTGAAATCACGAAGAGAGAAACGTCGAAAGGTGGGTCCCAAGTATCAGTCAAAGGGTACATGTGGTGGAAATCAAAGGAGTGGTCAAGGTTTGGATAAATTTCTGAAAGGTTGAGGGTTGGCGAAAATCCCGAAGAATGTAATTCGTGGATCGAGGTAGCCCCACAACTGTCGATCTCTTCAAAGGAGAAATTTTAGAATTTGGGGAATCATAAGGGAAGAGGAATGACTATTGCTTGTTCACTCAAGTCCCGAAAAGCGAAAATTAGTGAAAACAGGTGGCGTGTACTCGTCTCGTTGGAAGAGTTATCCTTCATTGACATTTCAGGTTTCAGAGGTTGAAGAGGCAAGGAACTTACATCAGGATTCGCGAAGTTGCAAAATCTGAAATTCCTTTTCAGAAAAAGTCCCGATCGTATTTTTTGATCAGGTGGGTAGAGTTAGTGCCTTGTGTTTATTCATGTAGGCATAACTCATAAGGACCTGTGGATACACCCTTGTGTGCGTGAGATATTTCCTTTAGGGAAATCGAAGAGTCAATCTGACTCAGGGAATGATTTAGAACGATCCTAAGACCGGGAGGTCACATAGAACCTATTGAGACAGGGGGTGCTGCATAACACAACTCCTTCATTTTCAAAAAGTGAAAGCAAGTATGACTCAGGTTCTTCACATTCAATAAATAAAAGAAACACTACAAAATTCAGAAGATCAGATCATGGAAGACATCCAAAATCTATTCATAGACCTCAAAGCAAGGTCAGAAGAGAGACACCTTAATGGATGAATCAAATAAGGTTTGAGAGTGTTTTTAATGGCTATTGTTTTTCTTGTAATGAGTATGGTCATAAAGCCTTGGATTGTAGGCATCATGGAAGAAAACAAATTGGTAGGGTCAAAAACAATATAAGATGTTGGAACTGCAATCTTGTTGGACATATTGCTACACAATGTTACACTATGAGATGCTACAGTTGTGGTGGATATGGTCACAAAGCCCATGAATGTTGGAACTCAAGAAGACAATCAATAAGAAAAGATTCACACAATATAACAACAAGAGTAAATAAGAAGACATGGAAAAGAAAATCTGAAGTACCAAATAAGAAAGATGAAGAAAATATTGTTCCTGAAATTGATGAAGGTAATAATAAGAGTTTGGAGGATGAAACTTATAATAAGGAATATTCTCAAGACAAGGATAAAGAAGCTTTCAGTGCACATAATAATGACATTGATGATGAATCTCCAACAATAGAGCGACAAGAAGATTTGAGTAACAATTATATCAGAAATCTTTCTATCATATTTTAATGTTACACTGAAACTCATTTAAAAAAAAAAAAAAGATGGGGGGAGAAATCTCTGTCTAGAAAGATGCATCAAAAGGCTTGATAAGAATCTCATAAAATTTGATACCAAATGTTATGAAGGTATCCCTCTTGGATATGCTTCTACCAAGAAAGAATATCGATGCTACAATCTTAGGTTACATAAGATTGTTGAGAGTGCAGATGTCAAGATGGATGATATAAAAACAATTGGTATCCTAATTACAGACTGATGAGAATCAATGGGAAAATCCAAGAGTTGTTTGAATAAGATGAGATACAATTGAGCAGTGTTCTAGTAGGACAATGACATCCACAGAAGAAACATTCTAATGTACAAAATGATGTACATGACATCCTGTAGAAATAACTACAAGAGAGGGCTTGTCAGAAAGAGATACTCTTTTAGAAACAAAGGAGGAGATCAGTCAATAAAAAATCAAGGGAAGTTTTGGTTAGAAAATAAGAAATAAATTGGATTAAGTTTTGAAAAGACTTGATCACTACAAAAATTGGTATTAAGAAGACTACTCATATGAAATACAAAAGTTCCCAATCAACTGAGATAAGAAGTTGGTAAATCAACAGGGGATGAAACCTTTTCAGAAAGAGCTACCCTTTCAGAAACAAAGGGGGAGAGTATTCGGAAGAAGAGAGAGATCATATTAACAGAGGGAGTCATTAAAATATGACTGGCAGAACATGTATGTAGGAAGAGTTACCCAAGTTCAGTCTGGTTAGTAACATATAGAGCTTTATCAGTGATCAGAGAAGTAATTATACTGAAAGATCATATGAGAAGAAACTCTTTTCCATTGATGTCAAAGGGGGACAAAAAATTAATAAAAGGAAAACTTCATAAAAGGAAAGCATCATCACAGGGGGAGTTTTGTATATGAAGTTAGTGTATTTCCCTCAATGACAAAGGGGGATATTGTTGGATATATTTTGATTGATGTCAACAGTCAATGTGATGATCTGTTGTTAATGATGAATTACCATAGATGTGTTGTCATTGATGTCAATAGTATATCAGTCAACAGAAGATGTCAAATAGTGTTCAGAGATCGATAGCGCAAGCTTAGGAGGAGGAGAAAACATGACAAGCGAATAGTATGAAGATAAAAGCTCAGAAGGAAAAGCGCATTGCATAGTATATCAGGTAGCAGAAGAAATTCGTGATTATTGTTGATCATGATAGGATCAACAATCTTATGAAAAAATCTTAGGAGGGTTAGCAAATGCAGAGATCAAATCTTAGGAGAAATAGTGACTAACTATATAAAGCTTAGGAGATTTAGCGAATTAACAAGCCTTAGCAGTCGTCCGATCAAGAGGTTGACCACGTTGATCATCTAAAATAACACGCATCGGTCATGTGAGTGATCGTGGGCTAAAGGACCATTGCAATATCTTGACTGTTGGATCGTGTTAGATTGGAAGGACAGGATAAGCTAGCAGAGTTGCATCATAGACGGATTGATTCATTGGTCCTAGATTATAATCTGAACTGTTGGATCGAGAGGACACATGGCGAGTGATTGGCATTTCGCTGACTAGCGAGCCGAAGAATTCAAAGGAAGATATGTAGGAACTCACGATATGTGAACTCGCAATAAGATCTGAACCATTGGATCATGTTAAATTGGAAGGATAGGATAAAGCTACAAGAGCTGCATTGAAGAATAGATCTCGACTGTCATATCATCCGATGTAAATCAAAATCATCAGATCTTCCGAAGAAGATCTCAAGTGTCAGATTGTCCAAATAAAATCTAGGCCATCTGAGATAGAGGACACGTGGCGAGTGATTGGAATTTCGCTGACTCGTAGATCCAAAGAAGTCAAAGGAAGATTTTCATGAACTCGCGAGGTGCGAGGTCGTGACATGATCTCAGTCGTCGATCAGAGGGAGAGATCTCGGCCGTTGATCTGGAGAAAATATGATAAGCAAGGTAAAGAGGTTGTGAGTTAGAATATTCGAATACCTGTCATCTATTGGATCAAACCCGAGTTCTTGTCAAACCGTTGGATCTAGAGGAAGGTGCACGAGACAAGCTCTGAAATGATCGGGATCATTCGTTGTCAAGGAGGGCACGTGGTGAAAGGGTCAATGTTTCACTGACTTGTAGAATGAGAAGTCTCGATAAGATTTGGACTGTTGGATTAAAGAGGACTGTGGACCATTGATCTAGAGTATTTTGGATATCGAGAGTTGTGTTGGCAGCCAATTCGCATTTTTATCCTATCCTTATAAGCTGCCTACACCAGTGTTTTGCAACCCTTGATTTTCATCGCAATCTTAGGAATAAAACAACACTATTATTTTTGTGCAAGTTGCACACCTGACTTTGTCCTCGTTTTCACGACTGCAAGCATGAAAACTTTGATTTCGAAGTCACATTAAAATCATCACTAGATTATTATGGTCACTCTTGTCTATGTGTTCACTACATTTCCAATTTATTTATAGTCGCACAGTTGGCAAGACTCCAAGATCTTTACTCATTTGGCATTCTTTAATTGTTAATATGATTTTGTTTTTATAAGACTGCGATGATATTATGATGACTGTCATTGAATCCTTAATACATTGGTGTTTTAATGTTCTATAGTCTTTCATCCATTTTCTTGACACATTGGTTTCATGAAAACACATTTTCGTGTGGTTAAACCCTTGGTATAATCATTTCATACAACACATATGTGATATGATCGAACCCTTGGTGTTGATTTCGAATCATTGTTTTGGTTTTAAAACTATGCCAATACTATTGCTTGCACAAACGTTGGGTCGACTTACCATAGATTTCATTAATTGTTTGAATGGTATAGTTTTTGACATCTGCAATATTGATTTGATTCACTATATGCACCGTCGGTTGTACTTATGAAATGATTGTTTTGCATGGGCTGATCTATCTACACCACCCTCGCACATTCGGGCATTAATGCCTTCCCCCTATCCTGGGTCATCTCTGTTGATTCTTTAGGTAAGCCTGTGTGCTATCGATCCTGCAAATACCTTGTTCGAACCCTTGGTTGTAAACCCTTTCCCACTATGTATTCTGTTCTATGGCTCCGGTGGTACGCACAGAACCAAATGGTAGCCAAACTCTGTTGCTATTCGATAAGACTCACAAATATTTGGAAAATGGTGGCTGGCTGGTGTTTATCCAAGGTTTTGAGGGTTTTAATCTATCGTTTGCCCAACAATTCACCCTCACATTTGACTGGTGCATGGATAAGGTCGGAGACATACAGCTCGAGCTTAATGAGGAATTCATGAGCTCAACTACAGGACTACCAGCTTCAGAGAAACATTGGTTTAAAAACTCTAAGGTAGACGAGGTGTCGTGGCCTCTTCTATTCACATCAAGGAAGATTGTTTCCTGTCATAAAGGTATAACTATCACTACCCTCAAACCTAGGTGGCATGATCTTTTGGCAATTGCTAAACAGTTTGTGACCTGTGAAGGTCAGTATGGATTGGTATTTCTGTATCATCTTCAGTTATTGATGCATTTTATAAGCTACCCTCTGAACATGCCACATTACTTCTTGCGTAGTATTTACAAGATGTCTAAAAGATTCAAGCGTGAGAAGGCTGATAGTAGCCTTTTTCATCATGGCTTGATCAAAGTTATAGTCTTCCATCATTTGAGCCTTCATGGTGATAGTTGGCAGGCCTTCCTATCTAGGAATGGCTTTTCCACCTCTGAGTCTGTCCAGGTTGACAAGGTCGTGGTTACAGAAACTTTGGTTGGGCTAGCCGTGCCATTTCATATCCTTCTACCCCCTGTCAAACCCTCAGATTCCCTGACATCGACCTACCCGATACCATAGCCAACCCTTGTACTAAAGAAAATACTGAGGCCGAAAAGAAGCTGATGAGGAAGAAAGGTAAGGGTGATTCTACTGTCAACATTAAGGGGAAGAAACATGCTCGATGGATATCGAGATGCGCTAGGAATAAACCCAAGCCAAACATTGATCAGAAGCCAATAGTGCTAAGCGAGGACTCAGACTCCGATATTGAGCGTTTCCTAGCCGAGGAATACCCCTATTCCCATGGCCTATGCTCTACGAAACCCTATGACTATGTCTCTAACTTACCTCAGTGCCTGAAAAACGACCCTAATTACCCTGGAATCAAGCTGCACAAGGAAACCCATGGTAATTTGAACAAACCCTCGCCTGTGTTGCCAAAGCCCAATCAATCACCATGTACCCAATGTAATGCTTGGCTAGAGCGTTATTACACCGACGTTCCCCTGCTGCAATCAAAGATCAAATCGTTAGAAGAATGGGTGGCAGTCCTGTCAAAGGAAACGACAAGCTACAAGCTAACGAGAAAAAACAAAAGACCACCGGTTGGATTGTTTTCAGAAACGTCGAGGCAGCAACAACCTTTGTCAATTCAAAATTATCATGACTGACTTGTTTTCTTACTGCCCTGGTATAAATTTCAATGTTAATTTTGTTTTATGAGTTGGTTTGAATTAATATAACCGATTGGATTTGCTTTCAATTAGCTCTGTTCGTTTTTAATAGATTCACAATGATTCTGTTACTTTCGTTTTGCCAAAATAATTTCGTTATGGATCATGAGTGGGAAATTTGTTTGCTAAACTTAGACACAGTTACAATTTTGTTAATATTGTTCTCATATTAGTATAAGCGATTGATTTGTTTTGATTCTGTTTGGTTCTCTTTGAAACAATTCAGTTGGTTTGAATTAATATGATCAGGGTAGTTGATTGGGTTTACTTTCGATTAGTTTTGTTTGTTTTTAATGAATTCAAAACAATCCCGTTGACTTTGATTTACCAGAAACGATTCTTTTTTTTTTTTGAATAAATATTCTCGTTTGGATTATGATTGCATTCGACCTGTATAAAAGATTGGTTTGCTAAAATCTTGTGACGATTGATACCATATGGCATAACGATTGTGTCGGCCCCAAACTGTTTCGATTTGTTCCTATTTGATTTGATTTGCAAGCGATTTCTGCGTGCCTTGAGTTAGCATAATTACTTGTATGAGTTGGATTGGTATCAAAGATAGATTTGATACTGCTCTGTTAGTTTTGATTTTGAAAAATGATTATGTCAAGCTCAGATTGACATATTTTGTCTCTATTGAATTCGTATGAAAGACTTGGCTAAATCGATTATAATTTGTTTTGAAATTGGTTCAATAGATGATTTTGTTGGTTCCCCAACTGTCAATCGATCTTGTCTGCTCCCAATTGGAAATAACAAACGTTTGATATTTTTCATATATTCCTGTCACCGTTCAGTTGAGAAACCAGGGTTTCGTTTGTTTCAATTTGCATACAAGTTTTGATCTGTTGTGGTAGGAATGATTCGCTTCGTTTGGAATTAGTTTTGGTTTAATAAGTCGAGTATAATTTTGTTAAGTTTTGGATTGATTTTAAAACGATTCTGTGCTCAAATTATACCGGCTACAGAATCGCAAGATTCTGTAGCTAGTCTTAAAAAATAGATTTTGGTCAATTTTATCAATAAAACATTATCTAAACTTCTGTATTCTTGTCTCCTTACATGTACCTACGAATTTCATTGACAAATGGGACATGCTGTAGCAGTTTAGATATAGTTTTCAGTTGCTAGTCATAGGGAAAAAAAATAGGGACTTGGGAGATTGTTCCCAGATTTTTTGTAAACTGTTTTGATAATTCCCACAGGGATGTTTTACCCTATGGGAGGTCTTTAAATACCTGTCATTTTGTAAGAGACCCATCATCATCACCGTTGGGGGAACTAGACTATGGATTTATAATAATACATACTGGGATGAAAGTTGATGTCTTGTAACAACTTTAGCTTTCAATATATCAAACTTTTATTTCAAGTTTTTCTTCATATCAGTTTGCAATTAATTATCGACTACTTTAGCTATTGTAATTCGTTGCATGTTGATGTGATTTGGTTTATATGTTGTCCATATCTGATCTCTCTTATTTTAAAAATATAGCAATTACTCTATTTAAATTTAATGAATACATGCTTATCTTTTTCGTTAGTTGAATTGTTTTGTACAAATTTTGTACAAGGATTTATCTGACTGCGATAATTTGTAAATTATAAGATTGCT
>JASDQU010106005.1:160511-182169 GCA_032191745.1 Picea mariana | reverse complement strand
AGACAGTTTTTATTTAATTTCTTTCTCATAAAATTATAAAAAATCAAAAACAACAGTTTTGTTGTCTTAGGACAGTTTACAAATGATTTTGCAGGTTTTCATTTAAATCTGTAATTTATAAATATTGTACATTTGTAGTTATATCTAATTCTGTTGATAATTGAACATTTAATTTTATAGAATTATTACTGTATATTTTAGGTAATAGATTGCATATATGTACTTCAGATTTGTTTATTAGTTTTCTTTAATTGTTGTTTTTATTTAGATTGGTTCATTAGTATAGTTTTATTTTGTTTTCCTAGGACTTAGATCGGCCAACAGAGCTGCTAAACCCATCACGATGGGTCATTCCAAACGGCTTGGGTTATTTAGACAACCCCAGACCGGATCCACTCTTCCAATTGGTGAGCATTCGATTTCACCCGTCAACAAATGGCACTAGAAGGAGGGATTGAAATTTATTAATGGCACGAGGCGGTCGTAAGACTCCTCCACCACCTAATTGCTCACCTATAGTGACAAGAAGTCATTCAAATGATAACATCCCCCCTCAAACAACAACCACATCAAACGACGATCCACAGATCATAGTCGAACCAACAACCCCAAATCCTACAGGTGGTGACATACAAGAGATTGTCCGCCAATCTCCCATAAGAACACATAGTGCCTTGGACCATTTAAGAAAACCAAATCGACCTTTGGACCAACCTTTAGATTTCTCTGATATCAGAGAACAACTTGGAGGCACTAACCTCACTATGAACCCTACAGATCCAATCCTCACTCCTGTTGCAGGGGGATCTAGAATACCTCCCTCACCACCTCCATCATCTCCTTCTTCTTCGGGAGAAGACTCTTCTGACGAAGGCAGTTCCTCTTCTCAGCCTTCCACACCGCCTACACCAATGGCCAACCAGAACAATCCTGCTAGACCTTGGCTAGACCAGGATGCAGTAGCCGTACCTGGGGCTCAACATCCCTTACCCAAACATCTGGAGAAGTGGCTTCCCAAGTTTGACCCTGACTCTAAATAGATCGCTGAAGATCACATTAAAAAGTTTATGTTAGCCATTAGTCTCCGCAATGTCGAGCATGAAGACGTAGTCTGTAGGTTATTCCCCTACACTTTCGAGGACAATGCCTCTACCTGGTACTTTGCCCAGCAACCCCATACCATCATGTCTTGGGAAAAGTTTGAATCCTGCTTTTTGGAAAAGTTCGGAGACGATAAAACTCCAGAAGTTCTAGTTATGGAGCTTTCTAGCTTAAGAATGAACCCAAAAGATAAAATTAAAGACTTTAATTAAAGATTCTTAACAATTAAGAACCGAATCCCTACGGATTCCATGCCTTCCGAGAATCTTATCATAGCATACTACACTAAAGCCTTGCATCAAAGTATAGCCATTTGGGTTAAACAATCTAAGAAAGCTACGTTGTTGGAGGCCTTTGAAGAGGCTAGCCAGATTGAAAAAGACATATTTAGTTTAAAAGACACTACTAACAATGAAACAGAGACTAGTTCTTCTTCCAACAGAAAGATCAAAATCCTCCCTAGACCTGCTCAAAATAAAACACCACCTAAATGCTCTGATTTAGAAAACCTAACTAATGTCGTTCAAAAACTATCAAATCAAGTCATAGATTTAAAGAGGACGGTCGAGGAAGCTTCTTCGAGCAAAGGGCCTTATAAAACCTCGTTCAGGAAGCCTTTTCCCACCAACTGACCTAATCCTTCTACTGAGGGCTTAAATCTAGAAAGTCTGCAATACGCTCTACAAACAATTCTAGAAGCCCAGGACAACTTGATGCCTCCTGAGATTCCTGAGGAAGCAGTCGAACAAGAGACAGTTCAAGAAGAAGAATCTTCTCCGAACATTTTTGGACACTTCTCGGATAGCATTTTTCAAGCTAATTTCGAGACAGTTCATCCCTACAACACTAGGAGTAAGACATCAAACAAACCTTCTTCCGAAAATGTTATGACTTTTCCCCCAAAGCAATCTTAACCAGCTGAGACTAAACAGAGTCATGTAAACCCCAACTTAGATTATGATTTAGTTGAAGATCTTAAAAGTTAAGGGCTAACATTTATGTTTATGAGTTATTAAAATTTCCGTTTCTGCTACAAAAAATGTTACAGAACATCTCAGAAAATAGCAAAAATGGTAATTCAAGCAGTAACAGGGTTGTTCAGAGCAAAGTTCCTCCGAAGACTTCTGCTAAGAATAATTCTGATCCTCAAGAGAAGGGAAGAATTCCTGTAAACAATGTAAATAATGTAGATAAATTAGCTGTAGAAACTGCGAGTAAAAAACCACAAACTACCACCCTTAGTACTCGCAGGAATGTACTTCTATTGTTGTTAACTTTCGAAATCTTTAATAGAAACGTGCAGAATTGTATGGTAGACTGAGGAGCATCATCCAATATAATGCCATGGTCTGTGTGTCAGAAGATTAATGCTGAAGTTGAACCATCCACATTAAAAATCATCCAACTTGATCGAACTAATGTTAATGTTATAGGCCAATTAAGGAATGTGCTTATAAGATTATCGTCTAACCCCAAAGTTCATCAAGTGATTGATATTATTGTTGTGGATATTCCAGAAGTGTATGGTATGCTTTTAAGCAGGGACTGGTCGGAGTAGCTACATGGTTATTTCGCGATAGATTGGTATCACCTGTGGCTTCCTGAGAACGAAAAGCCCAACAAGATCAAGGTAAATCATGAACGTTACCTAAGGTTCACAGTCATAGATCTGAACGATCCCAATGAACCATTTACATCTTCTGCCGATTCACCCGAGATACAAGGGATGGATACCTTTTTCGGCAATTTCATGGCAGAGACTTCAACTATCACCAATCTAGAACAACATTCTGAGATTGTAGCATATGTGCAGCCAGTAGCTTCTACACAATGGTCTCATGCACCTGATAAAAATCAAATTTGGTCTCTTTATTTTGACGGGTCAAAGTCCAAAGAAGGAGTTGGTGCAGGTTGCGTTATTATCGATCCGATAGGTAACAAAACCCTGATTGCATGTAGGTTAGAATTTGAATGTACTAATAACACAACAGAATATGAGGCTTTACTAGAGGGCCTCAGAAAAGCTTTAGATATGAACATTCAAAACTTGACTGTCTTTGGCGATTCTGAAATCGTGGTTAGACACGTAAGAGATTCTATCCATTGTCTGTCACCGCATCTTAAAAGCTACCAATGCGAGGTATGGAATTGAATGAATAAATTTTCCGCTTTCAATATAAATTCTATTCCTAGATTGAATAACTCTGAAGCCGATCTATTAGCTAACGTAGCTTCCAAACTCTTTCCTACAGAAGGCTTGTCCCCAGATGCATTCTCCATCGAACTGTTGTTCAGGTCATCCATTCTCGACAACATCATGAACTGGAGAGTCTTCGACGACGATCTGCAGATTATTAGCTTCCTGCATATGGAAGAAACTTTTCAAGGTGCGGTGATCGACGAATGCACTCACGACGAAAATTTGCACGATTTCACAGTAATACCAGATCCGAGAATTCCTGAATCTTCATCGGATATGGTAAATTCGATCCCTAAATCTGTAGTTAGATTAGAGAAATTTTACGATCTTCAAGATAAATTCAATAAATCGGTCAACTGTAAAACAAATAGTTCCTCTTTATTATATGAAAAATTAAACTTGGGAACTAATGATAATCCACAGTGCATTAATTTAGGGGTTGGGTGTTTTGCACAAGAAAAAGATGCATTTGTTAAATTGTTCAAAGAATTTAAAGATGTTTTTGTGTGGATGTATGATGACCTTAAAACTTTCGACCCTAACATCATACAACACGTCATTCCTATGAAACCCCAAACCTTACCTTTTCAACAAAAATTAAGAAAAATGCACCCTAAGCTCGAACCGACTGTCAAAAAAGAATTAAATAAACTCCTAAATGCTAAGATAATTTTCCCTGTTAGGCACACTCAATGGGTTTCTAACCTTGTCCCTGTTCAGAAGAAAAGTGGGGAAATTCGACCATGCGTCGATTTCCGAAACCTTAATAGAGCATCTGATAAAGACAACTACCCTGTCCCACCCATGGAACAGATCCTTCAACAGGTATCTGGTTCTGAGAGGCTATCATTATTAGATGGTTTCTCAGGGTACAATCAAGTCCTAATGTCTCCTCCAGACCAACTTAAAACTACCTTTCGCACTCCATGGGGCACCTACGCTTATCGAAAAATGCCCTTTGGATTGATTAATGTCGGTGCCACTTTCCAGAGAGCGACGGACATCGCTTTCCGAGGCTTGATTAATAAGTCCGTCATAGTTTACTTGGATGACGTTACCATCTTTTCGAAGAACAAAACTGATCATCTAGCTCATTTGAGAACTGTTCTACAGCGATGTCATAAATATGACATTTCCTTAAACCCTAAAAAATCTATTTTCGTTGTAGAACAAGGTAAACTCTTAGGATTCATTGTATCAAGCGAAGGGATGATTATCGACCTCGAAAGGACTCAAGACATCGTGAAACTTCCCCCTCCCTCATCGAAAAAGTCTATGCAGTCTTTCTTAGGCTAGATAAACTTTGTCAGGAGATTTGTCCCCAGTTTCTCCGAAATGGTCAGACCTTTACAGAATTTAATTAATAAAGACGTACAATATCATTGGGGACCCTTAGAAAACCAAGATTTTAATGCAATAAAGAAGGCCATAATAGACGCTCCTTATTTCATGAGCCCCGACTTTTCAAAAGACTTCACGCTCTACACTTTTGCTTCTGACCGCTCCTACACTATAGTCCTAACTCAAAAGAACATAGAAAACAATGAAGTACTCGTTGCTTTTATGAGCTTTGCTTTCAAAGGCGTGGAACTTAATTACCCAGCGGTAGATCAGCAAGCCTACGTTGTTTTCAAGGCAGTCAAACACTTTCGGTCTTATCTTTTGAAATCTAGGACGAAGATTATTGTCCCTTATTCAACCATCAGGAATCTGTTAGTGCAGAAAGAGTTAGGTGAAAAGAGGGCGAACTGGGTGACTTTGCAGGAGTACGACATAGAAATCACCCCAACTCAGATAGTGAGAGGCCAAGGTTTATGCAAGTTAGTTGCTCACTCGACAGTAGGACAACAAGAAGAAAACGATATGTCAAACCTAGGAAAACAAAATCAAAATGCGATTTGCTGTGCACAAAACTCTGTCAGTCCGTGGTATGACGATATAAAATTCTGTCTTGAACATGGGTCAGCCCCCTGTTACCTGGATCCCACTAAAAGAAGAGCGTTAATATTAAAGTATGCCTCCTTTCATTTGATTAATGGTATTCTGTTTCATCAAAATTTTGATGGCGTACTGATGCGCTGTCTTGAGAAAGACGAAGCAGAAAAAGTCTTACTAGAGTTGCATGCAGGAGAAGTTGGTGGGCATTTTGGTGGCGAAACCACTGCCCATAAAGTTTTGAGAGCTGGTTATTACTGGCCTACACTTTTTAGAGATTCCCATGCCTTGTGCCGTAAATGTATTATTTGTCAAAAAGTAACTAGGCGGTTACATAAACCAGCGTTTCCTTTGTAGCATGTTTCAGTAGACTCTCCTTTTCAGCAGTGGGGCCTTGATATCATAGGTCCAATCAATCCACCATCCTTGCAGAAACATAAGTTTATCATAACAGCCACGGATTATTTCACCAGGTGGTTTGAAGCTGCCGCATTAAGAACTGTGAATACCAGTCAGGTAATTGTCTTTTTAAATTCAAATATTATCACTCGTTTTGATATCCTTGACTGTTTAGTATTCGATAACTCTTATTACCTTTCCTCTCTTGAGATGAGCGAGTTCACTTTAGAAAAATGAATTAAATTGAAGTATTCTGCCAGCTACTACCCCCAGGGAAATGGACTGGCAGAATCAACAAATAAAAATCTGATTAAAATTATCAAGAGAATGGTATCTGAGAATCACAAAAACTGGCACAATGCACTGTTAAATGCAATTTGGGATGATAGGGTAACACCAAAAACTGTTGTAGGTAATTCTCCCTTTTTTCTCATTTACGGCAGAGAAGCAATTCTACCACCTAACATTCTTCTTCCCTCACTATAGCTATTGTAGAAAATACAAGAGGAAGACTGTCCCACTTTGGAAAACCGAATCAATGCCTTAATGAAACCAGAAGAGGTAAGATCCCAAGCTAAACGTAAGTTAGATCAGCATCAAATAGTGGTTAAAAGCTGGTTTGATTCTAACTCTGCCTTTGATAGGAACTTCAAAGTAGGTGATCTTGTTTTTAAATGGGACAAACCGCATGAGGGAAAGGGGGAGCACACGAAATTTCAAAAATTATGGCTTGGACCATTTTTAATTGCTGAGAAATTGGGTCCGAGCTCTTTCTGATTGCAGAATCTAGAGGGGCAGCCTGACACCTATCCAGTGAATGGCCAAGCTCTGAAAAGATATTTCACTTGATGACAACTCTTTGTATACTATGTACATATTTTTCTTTTGTTTTCTTTTCTTTTGTTGTTTTGGTTTTGATTTTTCCTTTACGTTTTGTTTTTGGAAATACACATACCTAAATTTTGGAACTATTCAGACAAGGAAAATAGAAAATTCTTTCACTAAAATGACTGCTAAAAATTTGTGTAAACATCTCTGTTGGAAAAAAATGCTGTTTGAAAGAAGTTAATTGATTTCGATCTGTGAGTAAAGCCTGTCGCGATCATCTATTATCTTCTTATGATGTCCCTGATCCTTAAGGGAATGACTCAGAAGATATCTCCCTGCCTTAGAAAGTTGGTTTTGTAAATAAACCATCTTTGGATCTTAATGAAGGACAGTTCTAAAAAATTATGTTGAGGTCTATAAAAAATATGCTAAAATATCATAATTTTCAGCGTCATCCCACTTGACTATATATCTTTAAAAAACAAATAAAAGAGCTGTGGGAAGTGCTTGTAAACCCACTAGGATGCTGAACAGGTCTGTTGGTAGCGGGTAAATGCATGCATGATGCCAAGACAACTTCGTCGGGGTACTGAACAGGCCTGCTGGCAGCGAAGAAATGTCGGGTATATGAAAATTTGCAAATATGAAACCTCTTAATCTTTAAAATGTCCTTTTTTCTAATCTGGAACTTGGCAGGATACAGATATCAGAGTGGGTTAAATGACAACCGTGTCGAGGCTATGGACGCCTGCTGGTAGCAGTGGCTCTGTCAATAGTATTGGAGATTTTATCTTTAATATCGTGGCTCGCTTATCTTAAGACTGTTATCAGTTTCCATCCTTTAAACACTGCCGGAATATTTGATCATTAATGATGTTTAAACAATTTTCTGGTTATTTCGGTTGAAATTATTCTTGTTATCTTAATCTAAATTTGTTCTTTTGGTAGAGATAACTACTTCTACCAGTGTGTTGCCATTGTTCGCATCCAATTCACATTTTTATCCTATCCTTATAAGCTGCCTACACCAGTGTTTTGAAACCCTTGATTTTCATCACAATCTTAGGAATAAAACAACACTATTATTTTTGCGCAAGTTGCACACCCGCCTTTGTCATCGTTTTCACGACTGCAAGCGTGAAAAATTTGATTTCGAAGTCACATTAAAATCGTCACTGGATTATTATGGTCACTCTTGTCTATGTGTTCACTGCATTTCCAATTTAATTATAGTCGCACAGTTGGCAAGACTCCAAGATCTTTACTCATTTGGCGTTCTTTAATTGTTAATATGATTTCGTTTTTATAAGACTGCAATGATATTATGATGACTGTCATTGAATCCTTAATACATTGGTGTTTTAATGTTCTATAGTCTTTCATCCATTTTCTTGACACATTGGTTTCATGAAAACACATTTTCGTGTGGTTAAACCCTTGGTATAATCATTTCATACAACACATATGTGATATGATCGAACCCTTGGTGTTGATTTCAAATCATTGTTTTGGTTTTAAAACTATGTTAATACTATTGCTTGCACAAACGTTTGGTCAACTTACCATAGATTTCATTAATTGTTTGAACGGTATAGTTTTTGACATCTGCAATATTGATTTGTTTCACTATATGCGTCGTCGGTTGTACTTATGAAATGAATGTTTTGCATGGGATGATCTAGCTCCACCACCCTCGCACATTCGGGCATTAATGCCTTCCCCCTATCCCGGGTCATCTCTGTTGATTTTTTGGGTAAGCCTGTGTGCTATCGATCCTGCGAATACCTTGTTCGAACCCTTAGCTGTAAACTCTTGCCCACTGTGTATTCTGTTCTATGGCACCGGTGGTACGCATAGAACCAAATGGTAGCCAAACTCTGTTGCTATTCGATAATGCTCGCAAAGATTTGGAAAACGGTGGCTGGCTGGTGTTTATCCAAAGGCTTGAGGGTTTTAATCTATCGGTTGCCCAACAATTCGCCTTCACCTTCGACAGGTGCAGGTCTAAGGTTGGAGACATACAACTCAAGATCAATGGGGAATTCATGAGCTCAGCTACAAGACTACCAGCTTCAGGGCAACGTTGGTTTAAAAAATCCAAGGTAGACTAGGTGTCGTGGCCTCTTCTATTCACATCAAGGAAGATTGTTTCCTGTGATAAAGGTATACGTATCACTACCCTCAAACCCAGGTGGCACGATCTTTTGGCAATTGTTAAACAGTTTGTGACCTTTGAAGGTCTCTATGGATTGGTATTTCTGTATCATCTTCAGTTATTGATGCATTTTATAGGCTACCCTATGAACATGCCACATGACTTCTTGCGTAGTATTTACAAGATGTCTAAAAGATTCAAGCGTGAGAAGGTTGATAGCAGCCTTTTTCATCACGGCTTGATCAAAGTTATAGTCGTCCATCATTTGAGCCTTCATGGTGATAGTTGGTAGGCCTTCCTATCTAGGGATGGCTTTGCCACCTCCGAGTCTATCCAAGTTGACAAGGTCATGCTTATGGAAACTTTGGTTGGGCCAGCCGTGCCATTTCATATCCTTCTACCCCCTGTCAAACCCTCGGATTGACCTGACATCGACCTACCCGATACCATAGCCAACCCTTGTACTAAAGAAAAGACTGAGGCCGACAAGAAGCCGGTGAGGAAGAAAGGTAAGGGTGATTCTACTGTCAACAGTAAGGGGAAGAAACATGCTCGATGGATATCGAGATGCGCTAGGAATAAACCCAAGCCAAACATTGATCAGAAGCCAATAGTGCTGAGGGAGGACTCGGACTCTGATATTGAGTATTTCCTAGCCGAGGAATACCCCTATTCCCATGGCCTATGCTCTACGAAACCCTATGACTATGTCTCTAACTTACCTCAGTGCCTCAAAAACGACCCTAATTACCCTGGAATCAAGCTGCACAAGGAAACCCCTGGTAATTTGAACAAACCCTCGCCTGTGCTGCCGAAGCCCAATCAATCACCATGTACCCAATGTAATGCTTGGCTAGAGTGTTATTACACCGATGTTCCCCTGCTGCAATCAAAGATCAAATCGTTAGAAGAACGGGTGACAGTCCTGTCAAAGAAGAACGACAAGCTACAAGCTAACGAGAAAAAACAAAAGATCACTGGTTCGATTGTTTTCAGAAACATCGAGGCAGCAACGGCCTTTGTCAATTCAAAATTATCATGACTGACTTGTTTTCTTACTGCCCTGGTATGAATTTCAATGTTAATTTTGTTTTATGAGTTGGTTTGAATTAATATAACCGATTGGATTTGCTTTCAATTAGCTCTGTTTGTTTTTAATAGATTCACAGTGATTCTGTTACTTTCGTTTTGCCAAAATAATTTCGTTATGGATTATGAGTGGGAAATTTGTTTGCTAAACTCAGACACAGTTACGATTTCATTAATATTGTTCTTAGATTAGTATAAGCGATTGATTTGTTTTGATTTTGTTTGGTTCGCTTTGAAACAATTCAGTTGGTTTGAATTAATATGATCAGGGTAGTTGATTGGGTTTACTTTCGATTAGTTTTGTTTGTTTTTAATGAATTCTAAACAATCCAGTTGACTTTGATTTACCAGAAATGTTTTTTTTTTTTTTTTTGAATAAATATTCTCATTTGGATTATGATTGCATTCGACCTATATAAAAGATTGGTTTGATAAAATCTTGTGATGATTGATACGATATGGCATAACGATTGTTTCGGCCCCAAACTGTTTCGATTTGTTCCTGTTTGATTTGATTTGCAAACGATTGTTGCGTGCCTTGAGTTAGCATAATTACTTGTATGAGTTGGATTGGTATCGAAGATAGATTTGATACTGCTTTGTTAGTTTTGATTTTGAAAAATGATTCTGTCAAGCTCAGATTGACATATTTTGTCTCTATTGAATTCGTATGAAAGACTTGGCTAAATCGATTATAATTTGTTTTGAAATTGGTTCAATAGATGATTTTGTTGTTTCCCCAACTGTCAATCGATCCTGTCTGCTCCCAATTGGCAATAACAAACGTTTGATATTTTGCATATTTTCATGTCACCATTCAGTTGAGAAACCACGATTTCGTTTGTTTCAATTTGCATACAAGTTTTGATCTATTGTGGTATGAATGATTTGCTTCGTTTGGAATTAGTTTTGGTTTAATAAGTCGAATATAATTCTGTTAAGTTTTGGATTGATTTTAAAACGATTATGTGCTCAAATTAGACCAGCTACAGAATCGCAAGATTCTGTAGCTAGTCTTAAAAATTAGATTTTGGTCAATTTTATCAATAAAACATTATCTAAACTTCTGTATTCTTGTCTCCTTACAGGTACCTACGAATTTCATTGACAAATGGGACATGCTATAGCAGTTTAGATATAGTTTTTAGTTGCTAGTCATAGGGAAAAAAATAGGGACTTGGGAGATTGTTCCCAGATTTTTTGTAAATTGTTTTGATAATTCCCACATGGATGTTTTACCCTGTGGGAAGTCTTTAAATACTTGTCATTTTGTAAGAGACCCATCATCATCACCGTTGGGAGAACCAGACTATGGATTTATAATAATACAGACTAGGATGAAAGTTGATGTCTTGTAACAACTTTAGCTTTCAATATATCAAACTTTTATTTCAAGTTTTTCTTCATATCAGTTTGCAATTAATTATCGACTACTTTAGCTATTGTAATTCGTTGCATGTTGATGTGATTTGGTTTATATGTTGTCCATATCTGATCTCTCTTATTTAAAAAAGACAACAATTACTCTATTTAAATTTAATGAATACAGGTTTATCTTTTTCGTTAATTGAATTGTTTTGTACAAATTTTGCACAAGGATTTATCTGACTGTGATAATTTGTAAATTATAAGATTGCTGTAATTTTTTATGTCTTGTTTGTCCTGTTATTGATATTTGGAGAGCATAGCTGCTTCCTGTTTACGAGAAGCTTGTGGAGAACTTGGTGCGGGTTTCCTCCCTCCGAACAACTATATCAAATATTGCATACAGGACAAACCTGAAGCGCTACTTCAAGTCAGCTTGCTATTTGTTATTTAATAGTTAATTTATTAGTGTAATTTAAGTAGTTTAGATAGATATATATATATAGATAGATTTATAGTTAGATTTATTATTTTAGTTGCTTAGCTTAGACAGTTTTTATTTAATTTCTTTCTCATAAAATTATAAAAAATCAAAAACAACAGTTTTGCTGTCTTAGAACAGTTTACAAATGATTTTGCAGGTTTTCATTTAAATCTGTAATCTGTAAATATTTTACATTTGTAGTTATATCTAATTCTGTTGATAATTGAACATTTAATTGTATATAATTATTACTATATAGTTTGGGTAATATATTGTATATATGTAATTCAGATTTGTTTATTAGTTTGCTTTAATTGTTGTTTTTATTTATATTAGTTTCTTAGTATAGTTTTCTTTTTTTTTTCTAGGACTTAGATCGGCCAACGGAGCCGCTAAACCCGTCAGGGTGGGTCATTCCAAATGGCTTGGGTTATTTAGACAACCCCGGACTGGATCCACTCTTCTAGTTGGCGAGTGTTCAATTTCACTCGCGAACAAGTTGGAAGAGTCAGTGGTGGCTCACGTTCAAACACCTGACATGTGAAGTCACGATTTGATCACAACCATCGATCAAATGGAGAACGAGGACCATTGATTTGAGAAGGACATGTGACATACCACGTCAGCAGACTACGTCAGCAAAGACAAGTGGTGAAATCAGACAATTACAAGCGTCAAGTTGATTCATCATTTTAGGTACGTACAAATCATGAATCAAAGGGACACGTGGCAGCTACTCGACTCGTGACACATCATCAAGTGACGTAAGTAGTCAAGAGATCTAGAGTAAATGGTGGCCATCTATCTCAATGAATGATTAAGCTTTAGCCATCAGATTTAGTAGTAAAAGTATGAGTGTAAGGTTACAGATGATCGTTGATCTGTCTCCGCAAATATAAACGTGAATCGTGTGATTGTATTGTCGATATCGTAATTGGAATTTTTTTAATGTTGCAAGTCACGAAGACTTGAAGGTCGAAGTGCCAAAATCGCGTCAGGTGTCCATCTCATATGAAGTTCGAATAATGACTGTTGATTTGGTAAATCGCTCAAGCACTCGTTTAGGCTTAGCATTTGGTCACCACCGATGGTCATATGCTATAAGTGTTTTATTATATCTCACTATAGTTGGTTATCCCATGGTTTTGTAACACATAGTCATATGTGATGATTTGAAGGAAGCACCTTCATGGAATCTGGCCTCTGTGAATATAACAGAGCTTAAGGATCGAGTATAAAGGACTAAATTGATCCATGACAGTGAACAATTTATGACAAAAATGAACCGATACACAGTCATGATTAAAAGAGAGTTAAATCATGAAAAACGTGAATAATGAATAAAAAGGAAAAACGATATTAATTAAAGTTTAGATTATAATTTTAAATGAAAATGTACAATGGTTCAAGTAAAGAGGCACGATGTTTTAAATTTCACACTAGTTTGAAGAATATATAAACGAGAAAAAGTGGTGAGAAGAAAGTGTCTATGTGGTTCATATTAAAAGATAAAAAAATAGGAGAAGAGTCCAAGATGAAGAACTGTTCATTCTAAGGTGTCCTGTCAATTTCTTATCGATCAAGAACAAAATAATACATAGCATTAGTTATGCAATCCAGTACTTGATATAGAAGACCATACAAGCAAAAGTTGTAGCAATCAAGTAGAAATTACAACAATGGTTGCATGAGTCAAATTCAATGTAGAGAAGAAGAGATTGATTTTCATTTGAATATAAGGGTGGTTGGGTGGTGCAAGGGAAAGTTGGAGCCTGTAGGGAGTTGGTGCTTCCTTGTCAGTGGTAGCTGACTAAATAGGGGGTCAAAGCCTCCTATCAGTTGGTGTTGGTGAAAAGAGGTAGTCGGTGCTTCCTTTTCGGTTGTAGTTGACTAAACAGGGGGTCGTAGCCTCCTACCAGTTGGTGCTAGTGAGAAAGGGTGTGGGTGCATCCTGATCAGTTGGTGCTGATCAAAAAGGAAGAATATCTTCCTTCTATGTAACTTGTAAGAAAACAAATTTTGCAGTTAATAGAAATTTGTTGGTGGTTTTCCTTGTTGGGTTCCACAATAAAATATTGTGTTCATAATGGTTTGTTGTTCATCATATATTTCTTAATTGAATAATTAATATGTGTGTTTAATATGGATGAAGTTAAAAATAAAAAATAGGCAATACCGATTCACCCCCCCGCTCTCAGTATTGCTGGATATTCCATCAGGATAAGCTCTTGCTTGGTTATTTGTTGGACAATTAGTTGTCATTGATGTCAACTAATATTGTATTGATATCAACTGATGTGATCAGTATATTTGGAGAAGTTTCCAAAGTGGACCCCTTATGGTGTAGCTTTAAGCATGGCACTCACGGAAAGATACTTTGAATAAGTCTACAAGAAACCCCTAAGCATGGTTAAGGTACCCGAAGTTGAAAGAGAAATATGGACGTGAAGGATAGAGCTAATGCATACAATAAACTCATAGATGGATAGTATTGGTCGAGTTGTTTCTAGTGATATGTGGAATGCCATGTGGTACCTCAGGGATAGAGAGATATAGTTTTGTAAAGTTGGAAGCCCCGAAGAGTGGACAAGAAGCCCCTATTTTTTTTTATAAGTCTTGGTCAAAGGGGTAAAGCTGTTGTAACAAGAAAACCCTAGAATCCCTATATTAAGGAGAGGAGTTACCTAGCACAAGTATATAAGAACCTCAAAGAGTAACTCACAAGTACACTCACACACTCATTCATTGATTATATATCTTATGAACTAGTGATCTTTTGCTAAGGTTGTGATGACATATTTTCTGAGGTAGCAAAGGAAAGTCGAAGAAGGAATGAGAAAGTCTCGGGGTTGTAGAAAATGTTATCTTCTGGGGTATCCATGGGTTGTAGGTCAGAAGGGCATAGATGTACACGGGATGCAATAAAGGAACGTGTGGATATTTGTAGGCTATGTAAGAGAAGGTCAAGTATCTCTAAAAATCTAATGAAGGTTTGAGTAGATGTTGGTACCGGGTCCCTAAAGGTATGAAGGAACTCTACATGTCAACATCTTAATGTTTCAATTCAACTTCATAGGTATTGGTATGATTGTATATTTGTTTTGATGGTTACTTCTTGTCATGGTATGGTGTATGCTTGAGGCATACTTGGTATGGTAGGTTTGGTATTTGGATATGGCATATGTTGGATGGTTGGATGAGTGAGAAACACTCTTATGAATGATACAATATTGATATGGGTCTTATAGTTCAAAACTTAGAACTACTTGTACTTGGTTGAGGGACATCTATGTTGTATGGTGATGTATGCATGAGGGACATGCATAGGTTATTAGAGATGCTTCCTTGATGACATGGTACCAATCTGAATATGGTTGATGTATGGTAAGGCACAAGTTATACATGGTTGATGCTCTAGATCATGACCCACTATTCATTGTTGATGTATCTTTTGATTCATGATTGATGCATGAGATTGTATGTATGTTGGTATATACTTAATGTATGGTATGGAGCATGTTTACATGGTTGATGAGACAGTGACATAGTTATGATAGAGACAATGAAAGTGATAGATTTGTGACATACGTTGTGATAGAGAAATCGACAGATCATTGTGGTAGTCCACGAGTTGCAGTGAGGGAAGCTGTGGAAATCCACGTGTTGTAGTATATATAGGTCATAGATATGTATAAAAGTTTTGAAAGAAGAATGTTACATGTTGTGACAAACATTCAATGACAGGAATAGGTTGTGACAGTGACAGGAACAGGTTGTGATAGTGACAACTACAGGTTATTTGATTAAGTGACAGTGACAAGTCATCTAAATTTGACACTTATATTTTAGGGTGGTTGGACGGGGCAAGTAAAGGTGGTTGTATCCGGAGAACCTAGGGTGTCATAGTCGCCTTCTGGTTGGATCCAAAGAATGAGGGAGCTGTAGCTTTCTTCAGGTTGGAGACTGGAAATAGGGGGTTGGGCCCTCCTTCCAGTTGTAGATGGAAAATCGAAAGTTGGTGCTTCCAATGAATGTTTTATTTTGATAAATATATAAGAAAATGATTCTTTGGTTTTCTCCCATTTGGGTTTCCACATAAATAATGGTTTACTATGTATCTATTGTGATGTGATGTTGTCTACGATTATAATTTTGATGATCTATTGGATGTTAAAGATAAAATGATAAATATTGTTGAAGAGTAAACTCTGGTTAAAGGAATAAAATCGCTCATTATTGATTCATGCTCTCTCAATAATCCAAAAATCATATCAGAGAAGGTCCTTCAAGAAGTAGTGTAACCACTTGAAAGAGATCGTGGATCATGCTAGAATTAGGGTGCCATAATTTGATGGTGAGAACTATGAATTCTAGAGTAAAATAATGAAAACATATATATAGGAACTTGGATTCGATGTTTGGCAAGAAATAGTAGATGGATACAAAGCACCAACCACTGCCCCACCATATAAGTATGGAAAGAAACTTGAAGACAATGATCCTAGAGTCGGAAATGATATCTTGAGGATCAGTATACACTAGAGTTGTGCACTGTGAATTTGCAAAATAAATCTGGGACAAAATGAAGAATATCTATGACGGAGATGCCCAAGTTAAAGGAGCCAAACTTCAAACATTTAGATTCAAGTTCGAACAATTGAGGATAAGGGAAGATGAAAAAATTGCCTCCTAATTTCTACGAGTTGATGAGACATTCAATGCCATCAAGGGTCTGGGAGAAGAAATGAAGGAAATAATCATTATTCAAAAGGTAATGAGATCTCTACCTATGAGATATGATCTGAAGATTTCATCCCTGGAAGATAGAACAAATCTAGACACCTTGAGCATGGATGAGCTTCATGGGATACTCAAAGCTTATGAAATGAAGACAGAGGAGGAAAATCCAGTCACAAAGGAAGCAACATTCAAGGAATCCGAGAAAATGAAGAATAAAGAAAAACATAAGACAAAGTTAGAATGTAGCTGGAATGATGATTCAGAGGAAGATGAAGAGATAGTTAACTTTGTCAAAAGGCTGAAAAAGGGAACCAATAAATACAAAGGTAAGCTTCCATTGATTCGTTTTAATTGTGATGGTGTTGGTCATTTTGATAATAAATGTCCTTATGAGAAAAACAAAACAAATAAAGAAGAAGATGATCCCAAAAATAAAATTCAAAAGGGTAGAAGAAACAAAAAGAAGTTTTTCAAGAAAAACATCTACACCAAGGAAGGCAATTCTTTGCTAGACGAAGATGAAGTCAACGAGAGTAATACAGAAAGGGTTATGTTCATGGAAACAAAAGAATCCGATGATGAAGGCTCCGTAGAAGAATATGAAGAGGTAGAAGTTGATTACAACGAAGATTTTTTAAGTTCCATAGAAGTAATAAAAACGGAAAAGAAGAAAAATAAGTCACTACATGCAAAACTAAAGAAGAATGAAAATTCTCAGAATTACAACTCTGAAGAGTTAGAGCAGATGATTATGAAGTTCAAAGTCCAAGTATAAGAGGAAAATATAATAAAAGAAACACTCAAAGATCAGTTAGAAGAAAGAGACATAACCATTGAATGCTTGGAGGAAGAGGCAGTCACTCTAAAGAAAGATCTCCAAAATAAGGATATGCAACAAAACAACACCAAGATATTAGATAATATCATTAGAAACCAGAGGCCTTATTATGACAGATCTAGATTGGGATATAATCATATGCAGAAAGAGAAATTTCAAGCTCCAAAACAACAGAGAAAGAAGCATATCCAAGAATCTATGCATAAGTTGTCATAGGTCCCTCGAAAGAAGAAGAAAATAAAACTCAAGGGGAAGATTATAGAGACACTGTACCACCAAGAATATTCAAAAGTCAATATCAGCAGCAAACAGCTATATAAATACATCAAGAAGAAGAAGGATTCAAAAGAGCGACACCATTCAGAAGATCTTCCACTCCCAGGTATCAAACTATTTTTATTGGTTCATGTTATTCATGTTATAATTTTGGGCACAATGTTGTGACTTGTAGAGCCAATACTAGTAACAAAAGAAACGATGAAGGCTATATAAGAAATAGTTATCAAGGAATATCTCATGAAGCACAAAGTATAAGTTGCAACAGATTTGGATCATTAAGTGATGAGGTCAAATGCTACAAGTGCAACAAATTTAGACTTATATCTAGATATTGTGGACTCACTATTCCTCCAAGGGAACCAAAGTAGAATATCAATAGTCATAAGCAGGAATCACAAAGGATATGGATAATAAAGTAGGATCAATTCAACACTGAATAATGAAATCTTGCTTTGCATGCTCAACAAAAGAAACATGGATGGTATGTTGACAGTGGATGCTCAAAGCATATGAAGAATGATAAAGACAAGTTTATGACATTGAAGAAGTAAAAAAGATGAATTAGTTTCATTTGGAAATGACAACTCAACGAGGATTATTGGAAAGGGTACAATAAATATTGGAAGTAAGGATGCCATGGAAGAAAATGTTTTACTATTTGAAGACATGAAACAGAATATGTTAAGCGTAAGTCAAATGTGTGATCAAGGACACAGACTTGTGCTTGATTCAAAGAAGTGTGAGATAAGGAAAGAAAAATCAGGCAAGTTGGTAGCTACAACTGTAAGAACTCCAAGAAACATATATGTTCTAAATGAAATAGGAAAGGAAAGATGTTGTATAAGAAAGGATGATGAAAGTTGGATCTGACATAGAAGAATGGGTCACACAAATTTTGATAATCTTGTCAAAGTTAGCAGAAAGGAATAAGTAAGAGAAATTCCTGAGATCTCGAAGCCAACAAACATTCTATGAAATCATTATCTACAAGGAAAATAGACCAAGACAAATTTCAAGTCAAAGGAGTACTCCACAACAAAGCCACTTGAAATTGTGCATATTGATCTAGTTGGACTGACTAGAACAAAATGATTGAAAGGTGAGCAGTAATTTATGCTACTAGTTGATGATTATACAAGAATGATCACAGTATGTTTTCTCAGGAAGAAGTCAGAAGCATTTGAAAACTTCAAGATTATTGGATGCTTGGGATGACCTAGATCTGATCTCAAAGGTTTCCAACAAAACCCTCAAACTATCACCCCTCCTGGTAAACTATAAGGAAACGTTGTGCACTAAGTGAACATCACAGTATCACCTGAGATAGATTATGGGGGATTGCAAGACTTAGGTGTCTGCAGTTAGGGAAGGGATTGAGACTATATTGTGTTCCTTTTCCTCGTGAATCAACATTATTATCCATTCATTTAAATCTAGTATTCATTCATTAACCCAACTATGCATGCATGATGTCATAATCCAAGTTAACCATTGATTATTTAATTGATAAATAACATAAGAATAAAAAATCCATTCAGACACATAAACACAATAGATTTATGGTGGTTCAACCCCCTAGGGATACGTTCACAAAGATATGTCTCTTCTGCTTTTTTATTCATTCTTCTGCAAAATTTGTGTTTCACGCATTACATTATTTAGGATTACAATAAAAAAGGAGGGTAAATACCCTCCGTGAGGCGGAATAGATGACACCAGGCTCCACAGCCTGTAAACTAACCCTAAAAAAATATCTTATTTAGACCAAACTATATCTCCTTGACCAAATGAACAACCTCTCTTAGACCTCCTAGGCCCTTATTTATACTATTCTATTGGATTATAACCATTACATTCATATCAAAAACCCTAACCCTAACATAGCTAGGTTTGTCTACATGTGTGCCACACTGCTTTTCCTCCTTCTTCTGCATGCTTCTTTTCCGTCATCTTCTTCCTGTTTCTTTTCCTTCATCTTCTGCATGCTGTTTTTCTGCCACATATGGCATGAAATCCAAAAATGGGATTCTCTTTCCCAAAATAGGCCTATTCCCAAAAGTAGGTTTTCTCTCCCAAAATAGGCCTACTCCACACGCCTCCAACACTGACATGTGGCTCCTCCTAAGCCACTCAACATTATTTTACACTCTGGATGACTAGTTGCAACTCCTAGAACACATTTGAAAATTGGGTGACATTCTCTTTAACGTGTGTGATCTCCTCTGCCAACTTCTCTACACTCTGCATTGTAATGTGCTTTGTTATCCCTTCTTTGCATTTTGTATGCATTTTCTCTATTTTCCTTTTCTATGGTTGCAGTTTTTCGATCATCCTTTCTGCTTCCTACTATAATGGCTTTAGCTAAGCTTGTATTGCTTGTTGGTCAGCATGTGCAACCTCCATCTCTTCTTGCAGGTTCTTCATATCCTGCACACTCCTCATCCTCTATAGGATGGCGATTTCCTTCAGCTGTTTCTTTAAGTCTTGAATGGTAGAATCTATATTGTATTTCTTCTGGTCCAGTTGTTGTATTTTATTTTCTTCTTCCGTGATGGTCCACATTTGAGCAGTCCAATCATACAATTCTTCTATTACCTTAGCTTCCTATGCAATATTATGGATGTGCACAATATCCTCCTATTCTCTTTGATTCCTGACTTCTGGGGGTGTAGTAGGAGTCAATTTTTATGTTAGCTCTATGATCTCTTGTTTGTATTTCTCCATAGGATGTGTAATCCTTTGAAATTTCCCTTCTGGTGTGACTTTCAACTCATATGTGCAGTCTGGTAAGTTGTTATATAATTTTTTCAGTCCCTTTTCTAATTTTTCTTTGTGTCTCTTCTCCTCCTCCTTCTCGAGGTTCAATTGATCACAAGTGATTTGTAACACTTCCACAACCTCCCTACCAAATTCCAAGTTTCTAGCATATGCGTGGGCTCTCGATTGGACTTCTTGCATCACACTTGCTTGTAGTCTGTATAGTGCCTTGGTGGGTATCTGCGCCATAACCATATCAAGTTGGTATATGTCCCCAACCAGATTATGTGTTGTCTCCTCATCAATTCTCATCATATGATGTGTGACATTGAAGGTGTCACTGTCTTAAACCACTATTTCGATTGTTTCTTCCTGTTCCTTCTACATAGGTTCTTGTTGTGTCTTCTATGTCTGTTGCGTTGTAAATTGCTTTACTGTAGGAATTTGCAGCCTTTGTAGAGTCTCATGGAATTCCACCAACTTAACCATGATATCCTTCCTTTGCACCTCTACTGCGCATACCACATCTTCTCCCTTGTCTTGGAATTTTTCTACCACTAACTTGGCATCGTCTTCTATAATTGTGATTACCGGAGGCTTCTTATGGTATTTCATTTTATTTTGTGTTTCCTCCTCTGCATTTTGGTTCTCTTCGTTTGTGGGGGATGTTCCCCAGTATTATTCTTCTATGCATCCTTTTATTTGGGTCGAGAGGTTTTTCCATTCTTGTCATCGCCCTATATTTTCACCCCTGACACTGTTTCTTTCTTCCTGGGATTTTTTGTTGTTGCATTTCTTGATGATTCTTGAGCACTCTCTGCATCCTTTTTGGTGTTTTCAGTTGGACTACTTTTCTTTGTTGATGTGCCTACCTCCGCTTGCTCCTTGGGTTTGGATTTTTTCTTTGTTGTTGGCCCCTTCCACTATGAGGGCCAGTCTTTGATAGTCCAATCGACCTCTTCCCTATAAGTTTTAAACCTGTGAAGTAAATCAATTCATACAGATTCTTAAGTAAAGCATAAATTAATCAATGGCTCATTCACATAGTACACAAAGATTTATACCAGAAACCCTCAACCGGGGAAAACCTTTCCTATATTCATTATATCAAATTTCACCATTCACCATACAATATATAAAATGTTTTTAGGTATTCCGTAGATACCAAAACCCTAATCCCTTAATCCTGGATTAAATTAGAAAACTGCAAAAAATAGCAAAATCTACTAAAAAGAGAAAAATTCGCTAAAAATAGCAAAAATTGCCCCAAATGTTTTTTCGGGGCGTTGCCCGGAATGTTGCGTGTAGCTAGGGGGGCAATACTTGGCCCCACCTAGGAAGCGCCTGGCACAGACGACACATAAAAACACCACTAGAGGGATTGTCAGACGTAGTTATCGAATCTGACGTGCCCACACATAGACATGTAAAGAATATAACACATACCCAACATTCCCCTAATGCACAATATTTCATTTCCAACCACTT
>JASDQU010106005.1:142858-160300 GCA_032191745.1 Picea mariana | reverse complement strand
ATGTCCTTAGATTTCTAGAGTGTTTTGTATCTCGCTGCGTAGCACCTTCCTTTCCTGTCTACAAAATACAATAAATTTGGTTCCTCCCAACCTACCAAAGCTATGAGTACGAGGAGAGAGTAATAATGGAACTCAGTTCCATTGTATTGCACATCCCTGTAGTCAATCAGAAATTGATTTAATAGGTATGTGACCTAGCTAAACATTACTCCTTTTGCGCACTGCGCGGCTACTGCTATGACTCCTACTGGGGCCTCTTCCTTCGTGCACTTCCTTAACAATTTTCAAGCCATTAGTTAGCAAGAGAACCTCATTACAATGTCATTGATGTCTTTGATGACTATACCCCGATTCCCCCTATTTGTTTCAAATTGCACTTTCATTATCTCCAGAATTTCCTTTTCTCACACTTTATTCTCTAGGTACTCTTCGCGATGTGCGCCAATAGTGGGAAACCTTGTAATCCTGGAAATCAGAGCAACGTTAATGGGGACTGGCCTATACATCCATAAGATACCTCCATGTACCCTAGCCAACAAATGCTTCACACATAGTCCCACATTCTTATCGCGCCCAAAATGTGGTATATCCAACAAGTTCATGATACCTGAATTCTACAACCCTGTAATCCATTGTGCGGGCTCCAAGATGGGTCTTCCTAGGGGTCATATCTCCCCCGTGTCATCCAAATAAGTTTCATGCACAAGGTATGGGAACTTCTCCGTGTATCAAACATCATGGTCGGCATATCTAAGCTTTGACACTTTTCCCAACATATCTTGCACTATGAGCATGACATCCAGGATGTATGGGAGTGTGATCTCTACTTTGTCTAATGCATTTATTTTATGGACGATGGTTGGTTGGCCTTCTAACACTTTTTTTTCATGTCTTCTTCCTCTCCTTCGGTCTCCAACTAGTTTGTAATATCCTCAACCTACACATCCTCTACGAAATGTCCCTTTTCTTGTCCCTTCATTCCCTTAGGTTCTGCAGGAGTTATCGGGTTAGGGTTTGCACCTCCATTGGGGTTTTAGAAGATATGACCCATTTCGACTTGTGAAGCTATCGATTTTTCTTCCTCTATCTTGGTCGAGCTGATTGATTATGTTGTTGAGGTTGTGAATTCTTCCAATTTTACAACATTATCAGGCTTTATCATTCTTTCCTTCCTTCTTCCATCCTATCGAGTAACCCTAACATATCGCCATGGGGTGTCAACCTTCGGAGGTGTCATGATGTAGGCTGAGTGGTCAATTGTTATCTTCCTGACACAATTTCTCCTAGTTTGCGCTCTTTATCTCTCTATTCACTCAAAAAACACTAAGTCTCAAAATTGCCCATGTGTTTCCCTCATTATAGACCCGGGCATTAATGTTCTGTTGTATTTTTCACTTTTTTCTGTTCATTTGCGTAATGTCTGATTTTCCTGCGTGTAATCTTCCAGATATTTTTGCACTAGTTGTTGCACGAAGTCATTCTTGAATCGCTTCTTCCTCCTAATTACTTATTTTTGGGTTTTTCTTCATTTTTCTATTTTATCTTCATTTTTCTTCTTTTTCTACTATTATGTCTTTTCATATGTTTTCTTTCCTAATTTCTACTATAGTACATTATACATGTGGCTTCCTTACTGCACTACAACTACTAAGAGTTGGTATGTCGGTTGTCCCTATACAGTTTTAGTTGACTCTCATTCACCATTCTTTACATTTATGTTCATGTCAAGTCCTTCAACTGCATATATCCTCCATCTGTGAGATCATTCACTTCATATGGACCTAGCCAATGCATTATGAACTTACTAGGATGTTGCAAAAATTTATTGTCATAAAGGAGAACTAGATCTCCCTCCTTAAAGCTCTTCTTCTTTATGTGTCTGTCATGCCAAGATTTTTCCCTTGCTTTCTGCACCTCTTGGTGGAATCCTACTAGAATCTTGTCTTCTTCGAGTTCCATAAGTTGACTTAACATTTCTTTCACTGCACCTCTTTCTGTCATATTTGTAATTGCTTCCACATGTAGATTGTGTACCAAAAATTCTAATGGCACAACTGCTTCTTGTTCATACACCAATTTGAATGGTGTATGTCCTGTCAACTTCTTACATGTAGTTCTGTATGCCCATAATACTGGTGGTATTTTTAAATCCCAATAATCTATGTTCACATTACAAATCTTTGTCAATACATTCACCAAATTTTTTATGAAATCTTCTACTGTCCCATTTTCCTGAGGATGATATGGTGTACGCTTTTGGTGATAGACTTCAAACTCCTCAGTCATAGATTGGATGGTACTATTAATAAAATGGTTTCCTTGGTCACTCATCAAAATCCTAGGACATTTGAATCTTGTAATCACTTGCTCAAATAAGAAGTGTGTTGTTGTCTCTGTGCTGCAATCCTTGATTGGTGCTACTTATGCTCATGTAGTTAAATATTTTGTTGCAGTAATGATGTATCTTGCTCCTGACCTTCTTGCTGGTGTATTAATAGGTTTGAAAAAATATATTTCCCACTTGTAAAATACCAGAAGAGTTACTTCAGGTCTTAGGGGCATCTCATCCCTCCTGTTGGGTTTTCCAACTCTCTGAAAGACATCACAATTTTGGAAATATTCCTTTTCATCCGTATCAATTTTCGACCACCATAAACCTGGGTGCAATACCTTTTGCGCAATATCCTTTCCTGCATAACATCCTCCATCTATACCTTCATGATATTCTTCTAGAACCATGGGTCATTCATGTTCCATAACACACCTTCTCAATATGCTATTTGCACCCAACTTGTATAAATGACCAGAAATGAGTTCATAGTCCGCAACTCTAACTACCAGGTTTTTCTTTTGTGCGGTACTAAAATCTTTTGGCACAATTCTTGTGCACAAGAATTCAATGATATCAACAAAGTAATCATCAACTATCTTTCCTAAAATTAACTCTACATAAGGCAAGTTGTCTTCTAAGATAGTATGTTCCTCTCCATTGGTTATCCTTGTTAAGTGATCTGGTCCTGCATTCAGTTTCCCTGGTTTAACTATTACTTCAAAATCAAATTCTTGGAACAATAATAGCCATATATAGATCCTCCCCCCCAACACTCACTTTTTTACTAGATATTTGAGAGTGGAATGATCTATGAACATTTTAATGTGCTTTCCCAATAAGTAATGTCTGAATTTCTACAATGCATACACCATGGTTAGACCTTCTCTTTCTTCTTTGTTGTAATTCTTCTCTGAGTCTGATAACTTCCTCCTTGCAAAATCTATAGGATGATCTCAGTCACCTGCTCCTGGTTGTGCCACAATTTCTCCAAGTTTTATTGTCGATGCATCTACATGAACATGAAATGTCTTTTCCCAATCCAAAAACACTAAAATAGATGAACTGTCACCATCTTCTCCTTCAAAGTATCCAATCCCTACTTATAGTCCTCGTTCCACTCAAATTTGGTGTCGTTATTCAATAGATTTTCCATCGACATGGTAATCTGTGCATACCCATTGATAAACATCTTGTATTACCCTGAATGACCATGTGTGGATCTTAACTGGCGCACTAAATTCAGTGGTGGTAAGTTCACAATTACATCAATCTTATCAGGGTAAACCAGTAACCCTTGTCTGCATACCTCATGTCCTAATAGTATCCCAAAAATTGTGTTGAAAATACATTTCTTGATGTTTAATGAGATCTGACATTTCTTGATGTTTAATGAGATCTAACATTTCTTGCACCTGTCCAACCTTAATCTTAAGACTTCTACATGATATTTCAAAATACTAAAAATAGTCCAGTCATCCAAATATACTTATAAGAACTTATGTATGAGATATTTAAAATAAGCTATGACCACCCTTGAAAACATAGCTGGTGCATTCTTCAGTACAAAGGGAATAACTATTTACTGATAGGATCCCCATTCTGTAGAAAATGTAGTCTTATGCCTATCCTATTGAGCTATTTTAATTCAATGATAACATGAGAATTCATCAGTGAATGAATATAATTCTTGGCCTCCCATATTCTCTAAGACATCATCTGTAAAAGGGGTAGGGAAAATATCATGTAAGAAAGAATCATTTAATTTCCTTAGATCTACACAAATTCTTATTCCCCCTTTCTTCTTTTCCTGGACTACTATAGGATTGATCCATTCAGATTCTTCCACTGGATCTATGATACCAACTTCTAGCATTCGGTCAAGTTCTTCTTTCACTTTTTTCTTATACATTGGATTCATCCTGTACGGTCTCTATCTAACGGGTCTAACATGTGGTTTTAGGGGTATCTTAATCGCACCCAACTCTCCTGTTATCCCTTCCATCTCCGTAAAGGTTGCTGGAAACAAGTCATTGTATTCACACAATAATTTTGTTATCCTTTCTAGTGTCTGATCATCCTAGTAGTATCCAATGCTTTCCATTTTAGGGTTTTCTTTTGTCCCAATGTTGATTTTCTTGACCTTAATTGGTGTAGAAAATGCCTTTGACTCCATATATGGACCTTCCACCTTTCGTTCAACTCCAATCTTTGTTATCTGGATGTTGTGTGGATCATCTTCTTTTGGTGTATCCTCTGCGACATGATAACATGAGAGTAAGTCCTTAACTATCTATTTGTTTTGTTGTTGATAGTATGTGATAATTTCCACCTTATGTTCCTATAAAAATATCATTCCTTGTGTCAGCTTCATGGATGAATCGATATTGGGGTTCTCATGCTCAAAGGATAAATTTACCACAAAATTTTGTTGTAATACTCCATTCGGTAGTGCCTCTACACAGTTCATGTTCTATGTAATAGTTCCCTGGTATCAATTCCAATGTATGAATAAAGTAATGAGGCCATTCTTCTGGTGGTGTCAACCTCCATTGTGTTCTGCATTTCTCTATCTCCTCAGTTGGCCTTCCTCATCCATCATATTTTTTGCAATGTATTTTTCCCTATTCTACGCCAAATCTAATGTGCAGTAACCTTTTACACTGATACTAGTATTTAATCATTTCCTTGTGCGTGCCCCACCATCTTGTAGGTGTGGCCTCGAGTGCAATTTCCATGGCTGACAACCTCTAATTTTCCAAAACTTCTTCCTCATATTTTGTCAAGAATTATTCTAAGTCATTCAAACCATGAAAAGTGGGGGGTTCCCTTACTTGTGTACTGGCCCACCTTACTGTGCACTCTATTCTTGCACACCTCCTTGTGGAGAGTTCATGTAGTCTCTACTGCTATTCTTACAGACCTGTATCTAAGTATGAGGCACATGATGTAATTCTTCACCAAATGAGTACCCCATCTGTAGTTGGGTTGAAATAATCTTCTTCTAACTTAGTAGTCCCATATAACTGATTTATTTCTTCTAAGTCCAAACATGTTTTCTCTACAAACCTTTCTCCTTCTGAAGGATCTAATGGTGAAATCACTATGTACTTGCCTAATTCAAAATTCATTTTCTGTGTCTTCAGGTTGATCACATAATGGTTATCAAATGCCCAATCCAGTCCTATTAATGTTGGGTAGGGTGTTGTGCCATCTACTATTTCTATAACCTCAGAATCTACCACAATACACACTCCATCCAAGTCTACTGTCATACCTTTAAGTCTTCCAATTGGTACTACTCTATGCTAATTTTCTAATTTCAAATGTACGGGTAAGTATCCTAATGTGGGTTATCCCATGCACTTCCATGTCTTATTAGGTAAGACATTCACTTCAAAGCCTAAATCAAGTATGACATCTCCCATATTGAAATCCCCAATTTTGGAATTTAACCTGAATTCCCTACTTGTTCTTCTCGTATGGAGATGATTCACTATCTTATGTTCTAACTTCCCTTCTACTTCAGTGTTGCATATTTCTAGAAAATTATGTAAGACCTTAATGAATGATTGATCATTCAATAACTTGACACAGGATTGCAGAAAAGTCTTTATGTTACTTACTTGCTCTAAAGTATGTCCTTTTCTGGTGTGATCCATTGAAGGTGGAATTTCATACAATGGTGGATCCTGACTTTGCTGCACAATTGATATAGATGCTATGTTCTCTTTTAGAATATCCTATATGGCCTCCTTAAATGTCTCCTTTTCTTTCCGCGTGTCAAAATTCTTCTGTGGCTCAGTGTTCTTCTTGACCCATTGGTGTTGAGCTAGACCCCTTTTTGTTGCATCAACTCCATCTTGGCTCCTCCTTGAATAACTATGTTGATGTTCTTCCCATCAACCCTAGATTCTTCTGAAATTCATTGGACGATCTGATTTTTGTGGTTCCCTTTTTCCTATATTTTTCCCAATAGTGTTGGGCAGTCTTCTGTGTCATGGTCCGATGCACGACAATACATAAATGTCGTAGGTGAAAGTGGACAATATCTTGCGTAGTGTCCTGATTGTTGAAAGTTGTGGAAGACTATTGGTCTAATGCCTCCTCCAAATCATCCTCAGCCTCAGCCTCCACCTATGAATCCACCTCTATCTCTGCATGGTGCATTGTATTTGGGCAAATGGTTATACTGCGTGGTATTGCAATTGTGCATTGTTGTATTATGGTTGTGCGGGATTGAATTGTTTTTGCGCATTATTGAACTGTGATGCAACTTGGCCTATTGTCATCTCTTATTGAACCCTATAGGTGACTGAAGTCTTCTCTCTCATCAATTCCAATGTTCTGCAGTCCCTGTCACCATGACCCATTGATTTGCAAAAAATGGAGTAAATGTTTTTTGGCACTGTCTTATACTTCTGCATAATTGGAAAATGGTATGGACCATGCCCATGTGTCTTACAAATTTCACACCATGGTCCTCTTGAAATAAATGGGTTTGGAACCCTTGTGGCCAAGTATTGTGCAAAGGTTAGACATTCACTCTTATGTTGTCCTTTTGTCCTGCATAACTTACAACAAACAACTTCTCTCTTCTCTTCCCCTTTGTTCTGGTTTAACTGAGATGTGAGATTATTCATATCCCCTTTTATCTCTTCTATTGCTAGATCTGTCTTTTTATACGGGTTTTCTTCCAGCTGCAGGGCTTCTTGAAGCACCTCTGCTTGAGTTTGTGACTTATGTTGTCTCAAGGGATACTTCAAGTGTGGTAATAGTGAGTTCACAAATAACTGCCTATGTTGCATGTTAGTAATAGATTACTTCAACTTACCTTTCATACGTTTGAACATTTGATCAATCTCCCAGACAGACTCACCTGGTTTCTTCCTAATTTGAATCATTTTGTTCATGTACTGGTCTTCTGAGCTTGGATTTTGAAATTCATTTACCTACAATGTTTTCACCTTCGCGACAATCTTTGGTGCTCCTTATGGATTGTTTACATCAAGGCTGATGTACCAGTCTAGCGCGTGGTCTTTGAGTGTTATAGCCAATTGCGTGAATTTTGTATCCTCATCTATGAAATTCTTTGTTTCTCTGATATTTTCACAGATGAATAAATTCTTCTCAAGATCATTTGATGCCTTGCCACAAATCTTTAGTAATATGATAGTGGAATCTAGTCCTGCCATTTTGAAATGTGTTGAACTACTACCTTCACGTGGTGTAGATAGTTGACTGTTACTTCTTGAACTTGTTCCTCCAGTTGGTTTTCCTCTATTGGACCCATAATCTGATGCCCCTCTTCTACTAAAAATTAGTTGTCTAAAAGCTTGTGCTCCTTCAGGTGTATTAGTCACACATGGGGTTGTAAGTTCCATAGTAACTGTGATCTGGAATAGATTTCTTCCTTCTATTCTTGACCCTTGACCTCTTGTTTTCCTTTCATATTCTGTGTGTAGGATTTCCTCAATATTATCTACATCTCAGTGATATCTACCTCTTCTTCATCACTCGCCAAGCCCTCTCTGTCAGTTATGGCCCTGTTTTTGTTATTCATCTTATATTAGTAAGGTATAATGTTGCGTGTCACTCCATTTTTTTTCATTATCTTCTTTTTCTAGTCCTCATCGATCATGATTGGTTCCATCTTGTCCTTTTTCTTCACCTTATATATATCCTTGTCCATATCTCATACTCTTGTTAGTGCTTCACCCCTTCCCCCATGAGCTCAGGGAAGTTTAGCTGTCTGATTCCATGGTCATCACACCTTTATCATATAATAAAATCTTTATGAAAACACATAGTGATATGTTGTAACTACATATGGGTCCCTTCAGAAAATATTGCCCTACAATAGTGTACGTCTTCACAGTATCAACTGCATATTCAATGATAAAACTTGCAATAAAATTGTCTAACAAAAAATCTATTGTTGCATAAATTTATTATTGACTTGTTGCAACTCCACGATATCCATATAATTCCATTCTAGTTGTCTTATCTAATTCATAGGATGGTTTTCCTTTAACCTCAATAACCAATCCTGTGATAGATACGTAAATTCATAGAAAAATACTTCATGCAAGTTGTTAAACACATATGTTTCGATATATTTGTGTGGTGTATATTTAGGGTTTATGTTTTCCTTCTATGCAAAATCAAGTTCCTTTGTCCTTAACCCTCTTTCAATATATTCCTTCATTGGATTCCATGGCCTGAACATTCCCTTTTATGTTTTCAATCTCCATGTTGTATTTCGATAGAACCCTTCTAATCTATCCTATGCAGTTCCAGTTGGAAACATAAATAAATTTTGGATACTGGTGCTGAGCCCAACCCTCAGGTTGAGATCTTCTCAGGATCGTTCTAAATTCTCCTTAAGCCGAAGTGGCTTCTTTGGCTCCCTGCTGAAACCTTTAACAAATCCGATCCACAGGTCCTTGTGAAAACTTACCTTGAGAAACTAACACCAAGAGCGAACCTTACACTTCCATATGACCATGACCTGGTCCCTGCACAAGCTCCTTTCGCAACTCGCGTGTTCACTGGTTGAAGACCCTCGACTTTTCTTCACCAAACGCCGATACCTGAGACGCGATGGGATATGGATCTTCCTTGTTAGCACCCTGCATGCATAACCACCGGATAGGGATAAGCACTAGTCTCACTCGCAACTCACGAGTTGGAAGGTTGAACCTTCGGGCCTTTCTTTTACGAAACTCTGAGACGCGAAAGTCAGAGAAGGGTTGACTCCTTCAGTGCTTATTGGAACTCACAACTTCATGACTTGATTTGTTGAGAATTTTTCATCCTTTCTTACGAGGACCCGAAGCACAAGAAGTCAATAGGGTGTTGACTCCTTCCCAGGCGACAAGTGTCCACCTGTCAACCATGCAGTCCCCACTTGATGGATTTGCAACGTGCTCGCCCGAGACCTCGGCCCTCGGCTCTTCGGGACTCCTACAATCAAAACTGATTCCTCCCAACCTCCAAAACCATGATACACGATATACTGAAGAGGTTTTGATCCAATGGTTGTTCCTACTTGTTCAGAACCAATGGTTTCCCTACTTCTCGTTATTCGGGAATTCACACAACCAAAGGATTTGGTCTATCCTTCGAACTCACGATATGCGATATCCCACGAAGATTCATATCTGATGGTTCTCCCGCGGCTTGGATCCAATGGTCTGGATCTCTTCCTATGCTTTTCATAAGTCGAGACTTCGCGACTCCAAGAGTTTGGTATTCCACCTCCAAACTCACGAACCCTGAGTTTGCGAAATGATCCGGCGACCCAAACTGACCACGATCGATGGTCTTCATTGATCCTTGACACCAACGTAATGGGTTCGTCCAACCCTTATCCACCCTGCAACTCCTCTAGATCCTACGATCCTCACAACTTTGTGTGTTCTCCATGGAGAGTTTCGACCGTTCGATGTCTTCCTCAAGAATCTCTGTGAAACGAGCCAATGTTCTTCCCCCAAAACTTAACCTTCTGTGTGATTATTTTTCTTCCTTGTCTCCCTTTGAACACTTCAAAGGTGCTGATCCTTCTGAGCTTAACTTGTAAACTCGAGTCTCTAAAAGGACTCCTACATGCACTCCTTGCGGCAATATTTCAAATACTCTTGGGTATTTGATCTTTCGACTCTGTGCACTTTCTGCAATAGCAGTCCTTCAACCTTTCAACCTTAGTTGATAATTTCTAAGGCCTTGACTAGCCTGCGCACACCTTGCACGGTTTCTATGCTTCACCTGCACTTCTGCTGGAACGAGAACAATGATATCCCTCCTGATCTTTCTGAGATAAAAATCAGAACCCTTGTCAATGCACACCTTGCGAATGTTTCACTGCACTCCTTGCACGAACTCTCTCAAGATGAGAAACAATTGAAACTTGTTCTTTTTCTCTCTCAGACTTCATACATTCAACACAACATAACATCATAACAAATGCATAACATAAAGAATAAAACAACTGTAAGCATACCACTCAGCATATGTAAACAGTAAGCATCATAAAACCATGAAATCTGAGTCAAAGCTTCATATATTAACTTAAATACTCCTGTACATGGTTTCTTCTCTACCACTATCTACTATAGGTCAACAACTTGTGGAATATCTCTTCTTCTGTTCTAATGATACAACAACAATTACCATGATACAAAGGTGAGGGTGTCTATATCTGTTGTCCCTCCTACGCTCTAACTGTCTAATCTATGAATTCAAATCTACCTACTTTTATTAACTGGATTAAATGTCTTTTACATTGATAGATGAGAGAAAATCACTCAAGATATGTTTACAACATGCAAGTACGTTTCCCTTAACTACTACATTAACATATGTTCATTAATTTTTCAAAAACATTTCAAAATGCGCAAAATGTGTGTTGCGCTCCTCCTGCTATCTTTCGCCTTCATGCTCACTTGGTTGGCTTCTTACGATGCTCCTGTATCATACTCCCTCACTTGAAAATTGTCATGAACTCTTTTTCATGATCTCTTACATGGTCTGTCCATGCTTATGAATTTATGTTTCATCTTCTCAATTGGCATCTTCAACTGGGTGTCCTTTCCACTTGACCAAGTATTCAAAATACTCTTTTCTCCTGGTCTTTTTGCTGACCCTCTTGTCAATTATACTTTCCATCTCTGGCATTTCAGCTACAGGCATTTGTTTTGTCCATTGAACCTCTTTCTAATCATTTTTTGCTCCTACTTCTACAGTTCTGCAATGGTACAAATCTGCGACATTGAATATCAGTGAGATTTCGACCCCATTAGGTAATTCAATCTCATATCTGTTTGCCCCAAATTTCCTTATGACCTTGCACGATCCAATATTTTTCATCTTCAGTTTATTATACGTTCTGCTTGGGAACCTTTCCTTCCTCAGAAGTGCAAGAATCACATGACCAACTTCAAATTGAAGTTCTCGCCTGTGTTGATCTTCTCTCCACTTGTATTCTTAACTTGAACTCTACAATCTCTCCTTAATTCAACTATGAAGCTCCTTCATTGCTTCTGCAAAGTGTTCTGCACTAACACTCCTGAATTCATCTTGTTCTGAATCTTTCAATTCAAAAACTCCCCTTAGCTACATTCCATATACAATCTGGAATGGACTCCGCCCTATGCTTCTGTTGAGTGAGTCATTGTAAGCAAATTCCACCTATGGTAGAATGTGATACCACTGACTGTGGTGTTCAGTCACTAAGATCCTCAACAAGTCTCCCAAGCTTCTGTTCATGACTTATGTCTGCCCATCTATTTGAGGCAGGGATGATTTTAAGGATGGAAAATTATTTTAGAATGTATAAACCTTGGTGAATCTTACTAATCCTTCATATGCCAACTATAAATGATTGGCGATATTTTTGTAAAAATATTCAAATTTCTAAGCATTTTATATAGTTTTTATAATTTTTTGGCGATTTTTAAGCTAAATTAATTTTATCCTATAGAATATGGGTGAATCATTTTTAATATAGAAAATCTCATTTTTGGAAAAACCATGGAAAATTATCCCATGAGCGAAATTTAGCCCCTAAAATCATCCCTGGAACTTTGAGGATGATATGCTGAGCTAAAAGACAAACTTGTCCCCAACTTTTTCCATAATGTCCTCCAAAAATGTTCTACAAACTTAGTATCCTGATAAGACATAATACTCCTTGGTAAGCCATGAAGTCTGACGACTTCTTTGAAAAACAGGTTCACAATATGAGTTGCGTCACTGGTTTTTTGGCATGGTATGAAATGTGCCATTTTTGAAAATCTGTTGACTACCACAAAGATTAAATCACATACTCTTTGTGTTCTTGGCAGTCCCAATATAAAATCCATGCTCACTGTGTCCCATGGCCTTTCTGGTATGGGTAATGGTTGATATAACCCTCTGTTCTATCTTTTCCCTTTTGTGTGCTGACACATCCTACATCTGTCCACAAATTTATTAACCTCTGTCCTCATCCCTGGCAAAAAATATGAGCCATTCAACTTTGAGAATGTCTTTTCATGACCGAAATGTCTGACCAATCCTCCACTGTGTTTTTCCTGTAGTAAATTCTCCCTCATGGAGCACTTTGGAATACATAGTTGATTGCCCCTGAATAATAATCCATCTTGGATCATATACTCGGTCCATTGGCTTCTGTCCCCGAGAAATTGATTCTCAGATGCCTTATATGCTTCCTTAAAATTTGGGTCATCCTTATACATTTCTTTGAGGTTATCAAAACCCAAAGTCTTGACTCTGAATTACTGCATAAGCAAACATTGCCTGCTCAAAGCATCAACAACTTTGTTAGCAGTTCCAGAAATATGCTTAATCACAAAAGTAAAATTCTACATGAATTCAACCCATTTAACATGTTTTGGGTTCAACTTCTCCTGTTGAGTCGCGAATTGTAAAGCATGATTATCACTATACAAAACAAACTCTTTGGGAACCAAATAATGTCTCCATTTCTTCAGTGCTTGTATGACTGCATAGAATTCCTTGTCATATGTTGAGTACTTAATATTTGCTTCATTCAGTTTTTCACTGAAGTATGTGATTGGCTTGCCGTCTTGGCTCAAGACCGCTTTAATTGCAAATCCACTCGCGTCACACTTGACCTAGAATGTCTTGCTAAAATCTGACAAAACCAGAATTGGCTTCTCAGTGATCCTCTTCTTCAGCAGATTGAAGCTCTTCTCTGCTTCTTCTGTCCAGTGAAAAGATTTGTGTCTTTTCTTCACCTTATCCATCATTGGTGTGCTAATTCCACTGAAGTTTTAGATGAATTTCCTGTAGAAACTTTCCAAACCATGGAAGCTTCGAACTTCAAACACATTTTTCGGCGATGGCCAATTCTTAATCGCATTTACCTTTTCGAGATCCATCTTCAACTCATTCGCAGAGATAAGAAAAACCAAATAAATGAGTTTTGTCCTCATAAATGATGTTTTCTTCATATTAATCAGCAATTTCTCTTACTGTAATCTCTTCATCACTGCAGCTAAATTCCTTAAGTGCTCTGCTTCTGTCTTGCTGAAAATTAATATATCATCAAGATATACAATGACGAATTTCCCTATGAAATCCTTCAGGACTTTGTTCATCAGTCTCATGAAAGTACTGGGTGCATTCATTAAGCCAAATGGTATGACAAGCCATTTGTATAGCCCTTCATTTTATTTGAATCCTATCTTCCATTCATCACCTTCTCTCATTCGAATTTGATGATACCGCTTTTCAAATCAACCTTTGAAAAAAATATTGCTGCACTCAAGCATTCCATCAAGTCATCCATCCTTGGAAATGGAAATCTGTATCTTATGGTAATCTTATTGATTTCCCTTCAGTCTGTACACATCCTCCAGCCTCCATCTTTTTTTGGGCTGAGAACTGTTGGAACAATGCATGGACTCAAGCTTTCTCTAATCAATCCTTTGTCCATTAAGTCCTGGACCTGCCTCTTGACTTCCTCATTTTCTTGTGGCATAAACCTGTACGCGTCTTTTTTTGGTAAACTGGCTCCAGGTATAAGATCGATGGGATGGTTTATAATCCTGATAGGTGGCAATGAACAAGGTAGTTCGTCCACTACTATATCAACAAACTCTCCCAGCAACTTCTGGATTTCTTCTGGTAAATCATCTATCCTTGTACTAGTTAAAACAATTTTAGGCTTCCTGACCACAATAAATTATGTGTCTTCCTTCTTCTTCACCTCCTTAAGAAGTTCCTTCCCACACATGAGAAGTATAGTGTTTCTCATCTCTGTTTTCACCTCTTGGCTTTTAATCGCTAGCAACATGTGCATCCTCCCATTCTTCTCTAGGGTGTACGTGTTCTTTCTCCCATCATGAATCACATTCCTGTCATATTGCCATGGTCTACCCAGCAATAGATGAAAAACATCCATGGGAATGACATCACATAATATTTCATCCTTATATCCCCCTATTTTAAATTCAACTAAACACTATTTAGTGACATTTACCTGATGTCCTTTTTGTAGCCATGAAACTCTGTATGGGCTTGGATGTAGAATAGTCTCCAGCTCCATCTTTTCTACCATCTCTGTAGATATGATATTGCCTGTTCTACAACTGTCCACTATGACTTTGCATACTCTATCTTTAGTTTTTCAAGAAGTCCGAAACAAACTATTTCTTTGGGCTAGGTTCTCTACCTCCTTCTCTGGTGTTAAGAGAACTTTCCTCATCATCAAAGATCTTTCGCCCTCAGCGTCTTCTGCCTCAACATTCCGTCCTAGAGCTTTGTCAATGTGAATTTCACCACCATATTTCTTCCTATGTGGACATTCATAGGATTTATGTCCGATCTTTCCAGAGACAAAGCATTTTACTTCATCGCCTTTGCCTCTTCCTCTTCCTCTAGCTCGAGGAAAAGTGTTCCTATCAACATATTTCCCTCTCTGTGAGATTCCTCCTATCTCATGTTGAGTTTGAGGTTTCTTCTCCTCTTCTTTAGGTCTCTAAGTTCTGTCTTGAGCAATTGGTTTTCCTCTGGCTTGACTTCTGCCTCGACCTCTTTGACCTTGCTTTTGACTCAACTTCTCTTCAGCTTTCAGAGCCATCTGATAAGCATCTTCCACATTTCACATAGTCATCATGCTCATCTCATCTTGAATGTCATATTGCAGACCTGTCATGTACCTGACAGCTTTTTCATCATCGCTTTCTTGATGACCTGCTCTGATGTTTATCCTGTAGAACTCTTTAGTGTATTCCTTCACTGACATCAACTTCTATCTCAAATTTTGCATCTTCTAAAACAGAGTGATCTGAAAATCCTTGAGTAGAAATTTGTCTTTCATCTTTGCAACCATACTATCCCAACTTTTGATTTTTTGCTTGCCTTTGCAGCGTCTGTCAGCCTGCAGTTCATCCCACCATAGTTTTGCATGCCCTTTAAGTCTAGTAACAACATGTTTGACTTTCTTGTCTTCCTCGACATCCTCATAGTCAAAGTATTTATCTAGAGCTCTAATCCAGTCTAGAAGCTCTTCAACATATAAGTTTCCCTCATACACTAGAATGTCCATTTTTTCTCTAGTACCTATCCTTGCAACAACCCTTAATAGGCGTTCGTCTGCAGCATCTTCGACTGTGACTTCTTCTCCTTCATGTCCAACTTCATTTTCACTTTCATCTTTGCTGATATCCCTAGTGTCAACCATGTGCCTCTGTGCCATCTCCATGGCATCAAGCCTGGCACGCAACTCACACATTTCTCTTTCCACTGCTGGATCAGGCATTGGTCTATCTCTTCTTCTCGGCAGCATGACTGAGAAATTTCTTTTTTTTCTTTTTCGTGCTACAGAAAGCAAAGACTTGTTTTGTGCTCTGATACCACAATTGGTGCTGACCCCAACCCTTGGGCTGAGATCCACTCAGGATCGTTCTAAATTCTCCTTAAGCCGAAGCGACTTCTTTGGCTCCCTGTTGAAACCTTTAACAAATCCTATGCATAGGTCCTTGTGAAAACTTACCTTGAGCAACTAACACTAAGAGCGAGCCTTACACTTCCATATGACAATGACCTGGTCCATGAACAAGCTCCTTTCAAAAATCGCATGTTCATGGGTTGAAGACCCTCGATTTTTCTTCACCAAACGCCAATACCCGTGATGCGATGGGATATGGCTCCTCCTTGTTAGCGCCCTCCATGCGTAACTACCAGCTAGGGCTAAGCACTAGTCTCACTTGAAACTCACGATTTGGAAGGTTGAACCTTCAAGCCCCTTTTTTACGAAACTCTAAGACATGAAAATCAAAAAAGGTATGACTCCCTCAGCGCTTCTCAGAACTCGTAAATTTATGACTTGATTTGTTGAGCCTTTGTTCTCCTTTCTTATGAGAACCCAAAGCATGAGAAGTCAATAGGGTGTTGACTCCTTGCCAGGCGATGAGTGTCCACCTGTCAACCACGTGGTCCCCACTTGATGGATGTGCCACGTGCTCACCCGAGACCTCGAACCTTGGCTCTTCGCGACTCCTGCAATTGAAACTGGTTCCTCCCAACCTATGAAACCCTGATACATGATATAGCGAACAGGTTCTGATCCAATGTATGTTCCTACTTGTTCGGATCCAACAGTTTCCCTACTTCTCGCTATTCGTGAATTTGCACAACCAAAGGATTTGGTCTATCCTCAAAACTCACGATATGCAATATCCCATGAAGATTAAGATCTAATGGTTCTCCCATGGCTTGGATCCAATGGTATGGATCTCTTCCTCTGCTTCTCACAACTCGGAACTTCGTGACTCCAAGAGTTTGTTCTTCCACCTCCAAACTCACGAACCCCAAGTTCACGAAATGATCCGGTGGCCCGAATTGACCACAATCGATGGTCTTCATTGATCCTTTACACCAATGTAATGGGTTCGTCCAACCCTTATCCACCCTGCAACTCCTTTGGATCCTACGGTCCTTGCAACTTCATGTGTTCTCCACGGAGAAATTCGACCATTCGATTTCTTCCTCAAGAATATCTGTGAAATTAGCCAATGTTCTTCCCCTGAAAATTAACCTTCTACGTGATGATTTCGCTTCTTCGTCTCCCTTTGAACACTTCCAAGGTGTTGATCCTCCTAAGAATAACTTGTAAACTTGAGTCTCTAAAAGGACTCCTGCATGCACTCCTTGTGGCAATCTTTCAAATACTCCTGGGTATTTGATTTTTCGACTCTGTGCACTTTCTGCAACAACAATCCTTCAACCTTTCAACCTTAGTTGATAAGTTCTAAGGCCTTGAATAGCCTGCGCACACCTTGCACGGTTTCTGTGATTCACCTGCACTTCTACTGGAATGAGAACAACAATATCCCTCCTGAGATTTCTAAGACAAAACTAAGAACCCTTGTCAACGCACACCTTGTGGACGTTTCACTGCACTCCTTGCAGGAACTCTCTCAGAATGAGAACCAATTGAAACTCATTCTCTTTCTCTCTCAGAATTCGTACATTCAACATGAAATCATACATTCAACACAGCATAGCATCATAACAAATGCATAACAGAGAGAATAAAACAACTGTAGGCATACCACTGAGCATATGTAAACAATAATAATCAT
>JASDQU010106005.1:40452-51585 GCA_032191745.1 Picea mariana | reverse complement strand
GCTAATACAAATGTCAATGATGCATGTGAAGATGTATCAATAGGTTTCATTCTTAGATTACAAAGAACAAAAAAAAATGAACATGACGTGTCAGATGTTGGGGTTGATAGATTTTGTAAAATGATGCATTTGTCAACCTACAAGAAGATAAGTATTACAATGTAATGTGGAGATGCATGTTATGACATTGCATTAATTATTGAAGAAAATCATATTAGATATAGATATATTATATTTTTAATGCATTTTTGGAAGACATTGCGGAAAAAATGGTCATGAAACTAAATGCAATTGAACATATCACCCTAAATATATGGACACATTAAGGCAATGAATTGAAGTCTTGGAATTTTTTTAAGGTCTTTAATTGAAGATAATCGAAAACTATGAGATCATATTTTGTCTCAAGCATATATCTCATATAATAGCTTTATAAATAGGGCTGTCAGATTTTGACTGTTCAAGATTGTGTATAGTGTGATTTTGGGAGTAATGAGATCATATTTTGTCTTAAGCATATATCTCATATAATAGATTTATAAATAGGGCCGTCAGATTTTGACTCTTCAAGATTGTGTATAGTGTGATTTTGGGAGTAATAACACTACTTATAGATTCACCAATCCACTAGAAACAAAGCGTTGATCCATAGGCATTTACAAAGTAGATGAAGAAGGTATAGGCATAAATCTAATGAGCAACTAAAAGGGATGAGCATAGAGTATAAGGGATTTGATTTAATATTTATGTTAATCTTGAATTTAAATTTTATTAAATATTGAAAGGAAAGGAATTTAAGAAACTTAATTTAAATATTCATTTATATGTAGATGGAGAAGGTATATGCATAAGTCTAATAAGCAATTAGAGGAATTTAAGAAACTTAATTTATATGTAGATGAAGAAGGTATATGCATAAGTCTAATGAGAAACTAAAAGGGATGAGCATAGAGTATAAGGGATTTGATTTAATATTTATGTTAACGTTGAATTTAGGGTTAATTTTCTATGATTTTTCCAAAAAAAAGATTTGTTATTCTAAAAATGATTAGCCCAAATTCTATAGGATAAAATTATTTTACCTTAAAAATGCCAAAATTTTATACAAACTATATAGAATCCCTAGAAATTTGAATATTTTTACAAAAATATCGCCAAACATTTATAGTTGGCATATGAAAGATTACTAAGTTTCGCCAAAATTTCTACATTTTAAAATAAATTTCCATCCTTAAAATCATCCCTGATATTTATATATAATTATAATTCTTCTTTGATAAAATAAATTATAAAAAATAACATACTCCATGTAAAATAAAGCATCTCACTTCTACCTATTTTACAACGTTGCAAGTAACCAAATTCTCAGGTGAAGTAAAGCATCTCACTTCTACCTATTTTACAACGTTGCAAGTCACCAAATTCTCAGGGAACGAGCTTTAGCTTACATACTAAACGTGCCATGTCAAACTTCAACCAGTATTCTGGAAACATTTCGATATTGCTACTAACTTCTGTTAAGTTACAGGAAAAAGACACTGATTTCATGATTTGAACTGTCTGCCAAAGGATTTGCGAAAAGTAATCATAATTGATTGGATGCTGTAAAATAAATCTACATCGGGTTGTTTCGCCATTTTCATTGATTGCGGCTCTACTGAATATTTTGACATCCAAAATCCCTTCACACCTCCACAATTTATACTTCGCTATCTTGAATAACGGAACCTAGAGAAAAACGTCTACTTGTCACGTGCCCTTAAGAACACTACTTTATAAATAGATGCACGGAACCTAGAGAAAACCGTCTACTTGTCAGGTGCAGGTGCCATTAAGAACAGTATTTTAGAAGTGGCTATGTTGACTTACGTATTTAATTCGCAGCTTAGATGGCTTCTTATCAGTTGGGCCACTCAATTTTAAATTCTAATTTACTTGTGGTATCTTGCTCTGTTTCTGATTCTAATTGATGGAGAATGTTCATCGGTCCTGGCATAAAGCATTGAATTTTGGGGTCCGTCCCAAAGTCACAGTCCACAGTCGAATACGGAATGTTAGATTCAGACTGGTCAAATCGCATCCACAGTCAGTCTGGTAGTGATTGATGTTGGAAGTTGGACTGTTTTTGTTTTCGTGGAAAATATACTTTGAGAGTTGAATTTCCAAAAGGTAAACTCTTTCCTTTGAAAGCCCAATTGAAACTGTGTTTGCCTGTAATGATTTTACCGAGATAGCTAATATCGAATGGCGACAGAAGGACGTGTGTCAGTTTTGGAGTAATAATCTCATGATTATATTGTGGCGAGGTCGGAACTTCCGAAGCTTGTTATCAGATGCACGAGGTGAAATAAAGCCTAAGATGAGCACCTAAATTCGTTGAAAAGAGTAATGTTCGTTGGCCATAGGGGGGATATGAAACTTTGTTGCTTCTTTCCACTGTGTCGGTTCTGACTAAAGTCAGTCTGGACAATTCAACTTTTGGACTGAATGATTGTTGCCGTAGGTCCTTTATCGTGCATCAGAATAGGAAACACCCGTGTCATTCGCCATTCTTTCGTGGCATGTTTAAAATAAGATCCAAATTTCCAATACTAACAAATCTTATTTTTTGATTTCTGCGGAAGAATGAAATTATAGTTATGTGGGATGTAGTCGTTTTATACCTATTGCCACTTCCTTTCAAACTTGCGGATACACATGTATCAGACAAATGACGAGGACAACAGCAATCTTGTCGATTCGTACGTATCAGACCAATCATGAGTAAAACAGAGGCCGATCATACCAGATGTGACCCACATAGGCTATATATATCATTCTTTTATTTAAAAAATATAGTGCGGGGTATGAAGAAAAGATGTGAAAAACTAAGAAAAGGTCATTACATAGATTAAAGACTAAGAAACACCAGGCCGTTAATTAAATAAGTTAAGTGAAGAAGCTGAAGTCGTTAAACATTTTTTCACAGTATACGGTCAACTATTTTAATTTTCAAAACCTTAGAGATTGAACTATTTAAGGAAAGGAATAACGTAATGCAGGGAGATTCGATTCTAAAAATAGAACTAACAGTAATACAATGTTTCAATGCATCATAAATGGTTGTTTCCATGGGAAACCCTGGTAACATTTAATTATCGAGGTGAAGCAAAAGATTACATTATGAAGATGCTCATCGCATCACAACTTTTGCCAAAAAGATRARTCCTAAAAAGCCTGCGAACGGAAAATTGCAGTGCTGTAGCAGTCTTTCAACAGTCGTGGCATATTGCCATTGACATTAAAAGAAACATAATCTCCGGAGCCAAGAGGTTGTAATATCCAACAGAGTACAAGAAAAACAATAAGGAAAAGCAGCAGATCTGTTCCTCCTTATGATCAAGCATCACCATTCTTAACCTGTGTGACTGTCATAAGCAAGTGAAAGCTCAAGAAAGGGAATACAGAAATAGAAATTAAAGCTCAGGGTGCCAGGCCCCCCCCACTCTGTGCTCCTCAGCCTGCAGCAATACAGTTTGACCCATCAAGACCTGTTTTGACAACCCATCCGCATTCTGATTTAAGTTTCTTTTTATATGAGAAAACCAAATTTCTTCAAAAAGACTAGCAACAGCTGAGACCTGATCCAGCAAATGTCTGTAGAGAGATGTTTTGAAGCTTGAAGGAACTTTTTACCAATTCAATTACTAGATTTGAATATTCAAAAACTTGCAGTTTGGTGACTCCATTTTCAGATGCAACTTTGAAAAGAGTTAGAAGGGCTTGAAGTTCAGCCTAGTTGCTTTTGCCTCATCCTTGTCCTATCTTGAATGCGATAAACCACAGGGCCGTGGACTTCCCTGACTTTCTGCATAAAAAATTTCTCAGCTTCTGGTTTGTCAAATTCAGGTGGCTTTGGGGTCGATGATTTCTTCAATTTTGGATGAAGTTTTAGATCTTCATAGCATTATTTAGTTTTTGCAAAATTTGCAAAGCATAGAAAGACAAACACTGAAATAATATGGCATTTTTGGTTATCCAAATTGCCCATGACACTACACAGGGTAAGGCTTTGTCTTTCATCAATCTTGGATCTTCCAGCAACTGTTATAGACCATTAATTAGTGATGGGCTTTCCCACTTACCAGATCCTCTTGTCGATCATTATTTATGCAGAGCACAGATAACCTCGGTTCATGCCAAGCCCTCTTTTGAGAGACTTCCCAAGTTAAGACCTTATTATTTAAGGCCAACCATAGAAACAATCAAACAACCTAGCTTTTAGGGGAGATTTTAGCTTCAAAAGGGTTTGCATCACAAACAGTTTGCCTCATACCTTCCTAGAACATGGCTTTGTATCCTAGACTTGCAGCAAATTCCCTTACAAGGCACCATGAACGAACCAGAGAATTTCCTCATTTCTAAGGTGAATGTGGCTCAACCTCAATCTATCGATATAGGATCTCCATCGATCCACATCTTGTCCTTCCAATACCAACTCCTTTGGTCTTTACCATCAATTTTGCCACGAGTTATTTATTCTAGGAGACCATCACTTAAGTTTTTCTATGAGACCATCATTTAATTTGTAGGAGTCATCACATCCTTCTTAAGAGTCAGAGCCTACTTGAAAACTTGTTCCATTCCTCACTTTCCATGCAAGCGCGTTACCCACAAGTGGATAAGCCGTACTTGAACAGTTGTTCCATTCCTCACTTTCCATTCAAGCGCGTTACCCACAAGTGGATAAGCTCGCACTAGAGCCTTCCACATCTTGTCCTTCCAATACTAACTCCTTTGGTCTTTACCATCACTTTTACCACAAGTTATTTATTATAGGATACCATCACTTAAGTTTTTCTATGAGACCATCATTTAATTTGTAGGAGTCATCACATCCTTCTTATGAGTCAGAGCCTACTTGAACACTTGTTCCATTCCTCACTTTCCATGCAAGCGAGTTACCCACAAGTGGATAAGCCCGCACTAAAGCCTTCAATAGAGTGTAAGCATTTGAGTAGGTTTTAAACCTCTCCCTAATATAGTCTTCAAAGTAGTCTTCCTCCTGCCAACTTTGATCTTTTCACACAGTTGGAAATTGCCACCAGAAAAATGATCGCAGGAAAAATTCCAGATGGAGATGAATGGCAGCACATTGCAAAGTTGAAACCTCTCATTAAAACCTTCAGTGTCGACATCAACATCTACGTTAGCTCCAGTCTCCACATCAACACCCATTACCTTTGCGACTTTTGTTTATATGTCAAGAATGCCTCTTGCAACTAGCTTAGTGCAGAATCGAACACAACGTGAGACAAATAAGCCAAAAAATAAGAAGAATGTTTAACACGCTTTGATAAAACCGTTGTGATAGTTTTCTGAAGAAAAAGGGAACCCCCTTCCACCACTACTTCTATCTTGAGAAACAATTAAAACGGTTAAACAAGAAGTGATTAAGCGAGGGGTGTAAAAAGAAGTTTGGGAGAAGAAGAACGGGTCGTTGTCAGACTAATCAACAGAAATTTCATCTCCAATCTTATCGATATTGGGATTTATTTTATTCATATATTTACATGTTTTCTTATACAAAGGATTCATCCCTTGTTTTATCAGCACTATTGTTACTTTCTTTTTTAACAAGCTCCAAAACTTTGAGAAATAATTTTGAGACTTGTTTTCAGAATGACTTTGTCATGATTTCAATCAATTGAATTTTATAAAACACCTCACTTGTTGAGTTTTATGAATTTTTGTGTTTGGGATTTTATGTGATATTCTCAGTTTGTCTCCTTCCATGTTTTCATTTTATACTATTCACTTATAGTATTCACTAGTGTCTTATTGTGACATTAAATTATTTTGAATATTATATTGGAGAACTTATGAAAGTTGTTTTATTTTTAATTTGATGAATTAATTTCACTTTTTTTTTTTGGAAAACAATTAATTAATAGATATTTATTATTTTTAAGAGATTGTACTTTCATCCTTCTATTTATTTGTTTAATCTAGTTCAAAATTGTCTTTTAAAAACTGATAAAATGGGAATACGGTGCTCTTTTTGTTTACAATTATATGATAATTGTTGTTTATCTTATAAAGTTCAAACTTCTTTTTCTGTTAAGTTGTTTTATAACTTGTTTTTGAAACAAATTTTGTGATTCATAAAATTTATTTCTCTTCAATTGTTTGGAGATAAAAATATTTAACAAATTTGCATATTGAGGGTTACCCCTTTTGGCTGCTAAAATCCTTTACTAAATCTTAGAATGGGGAGCATATTTTCCTCCATAAGGTGTTTTGGAATTGTTTCTCTATAAGAAACAACCCGAGGAACAACACCATGGAAAACCACGATAGTACCAAGAGATGATTCGTAGTGCCTTAAATTCCTATTTATTATTGTTTTTTTTGTCTCTTTCCCTAATAATAGATTTTTGATTCCTAATTATTGCTTGTTTTCCTTTCTTTTTGGCGTCTTTTACCTTTTGAACTTTCTTTCTTAATTCAACTGGGTCTTCTAGAATGAGGTCTTCATTTATAAGTATGACATACCTTTTTAATCATATGTATTTACTAATTATGACATATTTATTATCATTAGAGTTTACCTTCACATGAATAAACGTATCTTTATGTTCGATTATTTTTCTTATCATCTTTGCTTCTATGCGGAAAGATGTGAGCCCATGTTGTGTTTCCAAATGCACAGAAGTGGCTTACATATGGTTTAATTTTAGTTCAAGCTTCTTCCGATGTTATATTTTTAAGAGCATTTGTGGGAGTGAGATTTACTATGTAATTTGCAGAGTTGATGGCTTCCGCCCAATACTTTAGACTTAATCCCTTATATTGGATCACACAATTAGCAATTTCTTTTAATGTGTGGTTATTTCTCTGAGCAACACCATTTTTCTATGGTGTATATGGAATAAAGTGTTGCATTTGGATGTTTAGTGAAGTAACTTGTAAAACTATTTTTCACATATTTGCCTCCATTATATGTTCTTAACCTTTGAATTTGATGTCTATATTGATTTTCCACAAGGGTCTTGTAGGCTAGAAACTTGTCAAAAACTCCACTCTTAAGTTTTAAGAAGTAAACCCAAGTATGTCTCGAAAAGTCATCAATGAAAGTTAAGAAATAATTTCACCCAGAAAAAGAAGAAGAAGAAAGTGGACCACACACGTCACTGTGAACAAGATGCAAAGGGATCGAGGCGTGCCAAGAGGAACATTTGTCAAAACTGTCCTGATGATGTTTGCCAAGAACACAATTGGCACAAACACCATCTCTGTATGAAACAATATAAAGACCAGTCACCATCTGTTGATTACATAGTTGTTGCAATGAGCGATAGTTTAGATAACCAAACTGCTCATGCCAAAGTTTGCTCAAGTCATTGCTATGGGAAACAAAAATTGATGGAAAAGATGATGACCCAATGTTGTCAAACTTGTACAACCTAGAGATATCATCAACAATTCTGGTTGAAAAAACATGTTGAGGATGTTTGTTTTAGATCCTTGACTACAACTTAGTGAGCTGAAAAATCTATAGTTTTTCCAGGTGTCCAGGCATTGAGTACATTCTACAAGTGGGAATAAGGGTGTTGAGGTGGAACACTTGAGGAATCCATTAATCAAGAGACATTGATGTATTCTCGACTGTTGATGGTGGGAGAACCTGCGACTAATGACTACAAGCCTCTAGGTCTTGTTTCCAGAATAGATGAACTGAAGTCGATGGAAGGAGACTCCCTGAAAGGAGAGTATTAAGGCACCTCTCATCATCCAACATGAGGTACAAAGCAATAACGTGATGATTTAAGAGGAGATCGAACGAATAGGATGTTCACGAACCAACAATCATGTGCGTCCCTTGCATGCACGAGATGCAAGTGCTGCATGAAAGAGACCCTTTGAATAACATCGAATAAGGAAAACTGTCGACAAAGGCGAGGAAACCACCAATAGGGCTAATGGAATTCAAGACACTACACAAATCCCAATGCGTGAATAGATTTATTTTCGTCGGACACAAGGGAAACCCCCTGTCAGTGATGAATGAGGGAATGCCATTTGCTAGGTTCAAGGTTACCTACCTATGATGAAAGTATGTCTAGGGTTCAAGGTAGGACAACAACTTCATGTGATTTTGAGATACACTGAGGGTATGATCGACATGCAAAGTCGAGAGTTCTTAGAAATGATCGACACATGCGTTTAAACTTCCTTTGAACAAGAGAATTTGACATATAGATAACTTGTGCAACATAGACTTGATAATGATCATTGGCAAAAGTTTGCGACGCAGGAGACATCAACAAAATCTCCGCAGGGACTGAAAGGGTGCAAGGTAGGACAAAATATTCATGTGATTCTAAGATACACTGAGCATATGACCGACATGCAAAGTCAAGAGTTATGAGAAATTGTTGACACAGGGTTTTAAACTTCCTTTGAACAAGAGCATGAGACATATGGATAACTCATGCAACATAGGCTTGATAATGAACATTGACAATATTTTGCGATGCAAGAGGCATCAACAAACTCTTCATAGGGATTGAAAGAATAACTAGTTGGAGTAGTAAGCTCTAAGTAACGATCTCAACTTCCTAAGGTCATGCTAAACCCAAAATTTGGATGAAAATGGACTCAAAAGTTTGTTCCCTATTCAAAGGCGACACAATTGCTTCCGATAGCGTCCATCTTTTTATTGTTTTTCATAAGCAAATAAATGCTATGATACAAGAGAGGAAATAAGTGTCGCGAGTAAGCAACTAGTTCCAAGTAGTGGAACATACCTATGCTCAATGAAAGGAATTAGCAAATAAATGTTATGATACAAGAGAGGAAATGAGTGCCGCAAGTAAGCAACTAGTTCCAAGCAATGAAACATACCTATGCTCAATGCAAAGAAGTGCACGCGGGGCATGGACACACGAGGAGATATTTTCTCTAAAGGGTAAAGGGTGTCAAGCTGCAAAAGATATATGGAAGGCACTAGTTGGCTTGTGATGCGAATTGCATAGGAAATAGACTTATAATGAGAAAGAGAGAAGTTACAATAGGCTAAACAATGCAAGCAGGATGATGGAATGCGATTACAACTTAACTCAAAAATGTCATTTTTCTTAGATTTAGTCCCCTAAGCCCGAAAAAGTATAAAACAATACCTAGGAGAACTCTTTTAGCCAATGGTGACTAAAGTATTCCTTTTTCGTAATTATTCTACTTGGTTCGGAAAAGAGTTAAACTTATACCAAATAGACGTCCTTTCAAAACCATTTAATGAGTGTGAAAGAGACAAGCTCACTTGACAATTTTTTATTTTATTTATTTATTTATTATTTATTTGTTTATAATATTTATAATCTGAGAGTTGGAAAAGAGCTTAACCAAGACTCGGGGGGAGTCCCATAGGTAATTGTCAGAATGCTTGTGGGTAAGAAAATGGGGTTCGAACGCAAAGTCATATTGGGAATATAAGGAACTCCCGGTCCTATGGAATAACTTCTACATGGGCACCAAATGACACAAAGGTTCTAACTAGGGCACCCATGTTTGGTAAGTGTTTACCACTTAATAAAGACACTTCTAGTAGGAGTGAGAAGGTTCTGTGTCACTAAGAAATGCGTTCGTACCTAGGGTGTATGGACCATGGACATAGAACGATGCAAGAATGCAAAGCATAGTGAAAACCTATCATATATGTCGGTGAAAGAATATACCTGCCGGAGGCATGAACGAACGATATGACGTTGGAAATCCATAAAAAATCCCAGCACAAAACCACTAAAAACCAAGTCTTTCCACTGTGCAATTATACCACAAGGCTAAAAATAGTATAGATAGGGTAAAACTATACAAAATGGGTAAACACATTTTTTTCATAGTAAAAATAAGAAATTTTACCATACCATTTGAGATTTTTCATCCACATAGTGCATTTCGGCCATTTTACTCACAATCTTTCGGTGGCGATTGCGGGAGCTACGATTAACATAATCAACAACCATTTGGACCAAGCAAGTATCCATCCCATTTACTTCCATTTCAATGGCTTACATTTAAGTTTTAGTCCCCATTTTTTGAGTATCATAGGTCGTTACATGGAAACTAGGGTGTACGCGGGGGACAAATCATTGGGTCACGTATATGACCCTATATACACGATTAAAGTGAAGCCTCCACACGTATATGAAGCCCTATACACGACTGTCATAAGGTTATCCTGTGTACAAGTTTGTGAACAATGTTTTTGAAGAGTTTTAACACAAAAAAAATGATTTTTCCTTTGCATGATGGTTATTGAATGGAGGGAAATGGAGCATGAGGAGATAGATGCAACAGTGGGAAGAGATGCAAGGGCCCAACAAGCTTTGAAAAAATGTGGCCTTTATAAATTTTGGGCTCTCAAAGGAATGAGGACTCAGGTGAGGTTACTCCAGTTACTGGTAAACTATTGGGATCCAGAGACAGAGTCCTTCAATCTCAATGGAAAACCATTGAGGATCAAAGTGGAGGATATATAATTTATGAACGAATTGTCTTGCCAGGGCGAGGTGGTGAATCTCAAGGCACAAGGGGTTGGAGGCGGTATGACTATGGAGGTGTACATTGCCACCCATTGTGTTGCAGGCACAAATAAAGTAGGGAGCCAACTCCCTATCAGGGTGATCAAGAACCTCAGTCGAAAGATCGTCGTGCCTGTATTCAGACATATTTCAGGGTCGACCTCATTACACTAGGCATAAAGGCTACTCATGTTCTATGCGTTGGATTGTTTAAGACCCACTGTTTATCACTGGTGTACCTCACTACTGGCCAACATGAAGAGCCAATTGACGGATTGCAAACAAGGGAGAATGAGAAATTTCAGATTTGCATCCATACTTTGTAGTTTTTTCTTTGAGAGGGTTCCATGTTTGAGCCCTAGAGTTAAGATGACTACTCATAGATTGCGCGATCCAACGATTTCTAAAGATTTAATTAAGGGTTAAGATGGATCTATGCTGGTGGTATTATATATGTTTTTCTATTATGGCGTCGATTGATTAGTTGAGCCTACTTGTTTATATGCATTTATTTATTTATATATATTTTAATGTTTTTTATTAATTTATGTCCACTCCATTAATATATATA
>JASDQU010106005.1:0-26324 GCA_032191745.1 Picea mariana | reverse complement strand
GAGAGAGATTGAGAAGGAAATGATTTATAAGAGCGCGTGTGTGTTGTTAAGAATGCACACGTGTTATTTTGAATTCAAATTTTTTGGGTGGGATTGACAAGGTGCATGCTTACTTGATTGGCTCAAATTTAGGTTCAGGATGACAAGCCCGCTGGTTTGGTCAGGAAATTGATTAAAACCTCCATTTTTGTGAATACCCCTCTATATCTCTGTCTTTGAAATTATTTTTCTATAGGATAAACAATTCAATTGTTGGTGAAACTATAGACATAGATAGAGTCTTCTATGTAGATTTCAAATATATAATTAATTTTTTTTTTTAATATTGTTTACTATTTTTAATCTATTTTTGTCTTCACATATATCAAAATCCTAGAATACACACCTCTTTTATTTCCACTATAACTTTTTTTCCGCTTAACCATTTCTCAAATGAGTTATATGCGACACTAGAGGAGAGTGATACCTATGATAAAAAAATGTTTTGATTGTGTTAAGACCCTTTTAGCCCACACAAACAAAAGACGTTGTAATTTCAGGCATATGTTGGCTTTGATAATTGAAAAAAAATATAAATTAATATTAAAAATTTCCCAAAAATACACGACACAAGAAAAACAGGTTCTATACAAGTATACAAGTTTTTGGAATGAAATTCCATCGTTAATATACTCAAGACCTGCATGAACAAAAACATATACCTTATATTTTGTTGGAAAAATAAGATACCACTGCTAGAATAAATCAAATTTGACCTAGTTATTCACAATGTCTATGAATAAAAGTTGTATATTCGAAAAGCTAATTTAAATTCCCTACATCCCATCTTCTTACACCCTATTCATTTTTATTGTAAACGTACTTTGAATAATCCCTCCAAGTTAACATATTGTTGTTTTTCCAGGTTTGCATTGTTACTAACGCGTCATGAGAGACCATTATTAGCTTGCACCCACCCTTAATCTTACTAAGAATCAAGGACAAAACAACTTTTATTATGTCAGTAGGACAGGTGAATTTAAAGAATAATTTAATATTAACTGCTCAACCCGAAATTCAAGAACTTAAAGATTTTGTCAACAATTTCAAGAACTGGATCTTAGAGGCATCTTCAGTAGGACTCCCAATTCCATTAACTGAACATGGATGGTCAATTTCTTGAGAACGTTATCAGAAATAATTGGAAAAAGAAAGATTGAATCAAGAACAATTCCAAGATGTAATAGGTCCTGTTAAGGGGAAAATTATTTATGAAAAATTATTCAAAGATTTCTTACTATTATATACTTTGATGAAAACTCAAAGAAGGCTTCCTCCTACCAACTTTGATCTTTTCACACAGTTGGAAATTGCCACCAAAAAAATGATCGCAGGAAAAATTCCAGATGGAGATGAATGGCAACACATTGCAAAGTTGATAAATAAAAGGCCTTCACTGATAATCAATGCCTCAATGTAAATGATGAACTCGACATTAACCTCTATGTCAATAAAACCTTCAGTGTCGACATCAACATCTACGTTAGCTCCAGTTTCCACATCTAACACCTATTACCTTAGCGACTTTTGTTTATATGTCAAGAATGCCTCTTGCAACTAGCTTAGTGCAGAATCGAACACAACGTGAGACAAATAAGCCAAAAAATAAGAAGAATGTTTAACACGCTTTGATAAAACCGTTGTGATAGTTTTCTAAAGAAAAAGGGAACCCACTTCCACCACTACTTCTATCTTGAAAAACAATTAAAACAATTCAACAAGAAGTGATTAAGAGGGGTATAAAAAGAATATTGGGAGAAGAAGAACGGGTCCTTGTCAGACTAATCAACATAAATTTCTTCTCCAATCTTATCCATATTGGGATTTATTTTATTCCTATATTTACATGTTTTCTTATACAAAGTATTCATCCCTTGTTTTATAAGCACTATTGTTACTTTGTTTTTTAACAAACTTGAAAACTTTGAGAAATAATTTTGAGACTTGTTTTCAGAATGACTTTGTCATAATCGTTTATGATTTCAATCAATTGAATTTTATAAAACACCTCACTTGTTGAGTTTTATGAATTTTTATGTTTGAGAATTTATGTGATATTCTCAGTTTGTCTCCTTCCATGTTTTCATTTTATAGTATTTACTACCGTCTTATTGTGGACATTAAAGTATTTTGAATATCATATCGGAGAACTTATGAAAGTTGTTTTATTTTTAATTTGATGAATCAATTCCACCTTTCTTTTTGAATGCAATCAATTAATAGATATTTATTATCTTTAAGAGATTGTACCTTCATCCTTTCTATTTATTTGTTCAATCTAGTTCAAAATTGTCTTTTAAAAGTTGTTAAAATGGGAATATGATGCCCTTTTTGTTTATGATTATATGATAATTGTTGTTTATCTTATGAAGTTCAAACGTCTTTTTCTGTTAAGTTGTTTCATAACTTGCTTTTGAAACAAATTTTGTGGTTCATAAAATTTATTTCTCTTCAATTGTTTGGAGATAAAAATATTTAACAAATTTGCATATTGAGGGTTACCCCTTTTGGCTGCTAAAATCTTTCAGTAAATCCTAGAGCGGGGAGGATATTTTCCTCCATAGGATGCTGTGGAATTGTTTCTCTATAAGAAACAACTCGAGGAACAACACCATGGAAAACCATGATAGTACCAAGAGATTATCCGTAGTGCCTTAAATTCCTATTTATTATTGTCTTTTTGGTCTCTTCCCTAATAATATATTTTTGATTCTTAATTATTGCTTGTTTTCCTTTCTTTTTGGCTTCTTTTACCTTTTGAACTTTCTTTCTTAATTCAACTTGGTCTTCTAGAATGAGGTTTTCATTTATAAGTATGACATACCTTTTTAATCTCATGTATTTACTAATTATGACATTTATTCTCATTAGAGTTTACCTTGACATGAATAAACCTATCTTTATGTTCGATTATTTTTCTTAGCATCTTTGCTTCTATGTGGAAAGATGCGAGCCCATGTTGTGTTTCCAAATGCACAGAAGTGGCCTACATATGGTTTAATTTTAGTTCAAGCTTCTTTCGATGATATATTTTCTAGAGCATTTGTGGGAGTGAGATTTACTATGTAATTCGCAAAGTTGATGGCTTCCGCCCATACTTTAGACTTAATGCCTTGGATTGGATCACACAATTAGTAATTTCTTTTAATTTGTGGTTATTTTTCTCAACAACACCATTTTTTTGTGGTGTATATGGAATATAGTGTTGCATTTTGATGCCATGTTTAGTGCAATAACTTGTAAAATTATTTTTCACATATTTGCCTCCATTATATATTCTAACCTTTGAATTTGATGTCTAGATTGATTTTCCACAAGGGTCTTGTAGGCCAAAAAACTTGTCAAAAACTTCGCTCTTAAGTTTTAAGAAGTAAACCCAAGTACGTCTCAAAAAGTCATCAATGAAAGTTGAGGAACAATTTCACCCAGAAAAAGAAGAAGAAGAACGTGGACTACACACATCACTGTGAACAAACTGCAAAGGGATCGAGGCGTGCCAAGAGGCACATTTGTAAAACCTGTCTCGATGATAGTTTAGATAACCAAACTGCTCATGCCAAAGTTTGCTCAAGTCATTGCTATGAGAAACAGAAATTGATGGAAACGATGATGACCCAATGTTGTCAAACTTGTACAACCTGGAAATATCATCAACAATTCTGGTTGCAAAAATATGCTGATAATGTTTGTTTTAGATCCTTGATTACAACTTAGTGCGCTGAAAAATCTACAGTTTTTCCTTCACTTGAATGAGTGATTTTATATACTGATAGAAAATGATATGAAATACTTGGATCACATAATACACCATTGAAATAACTATTATCTACCTGAACTGTTTCAGAGGGTTGACATGTACAATGTTGTACGAAATTGGGAGGAGAGGGAGAGGGATTTGTACCCTCGCCCTATTACTGGAGTTACCCAAATTTTCCTTAGGAATGTAGGCTTCCTTAACTCATTACTCACTTCTGTGCGAGGGATGTGTTACGAGGAAAATCTCTCTATGGCTAGGGGTAAACCACAACAAACAAAACGACACCTCGAAATAAACTCTAATTTCAAGTATTCTATATAAATGAATTGCTAACAAGACAATGCTAAGAGCCTACCTTGTTCGGACGGTCGAAGAAGACCACCGTTGAGCACGCGACCCGAAGCTTTATACCTGCAACACGTCCTCAACAATCGAGATACACAAGCATATGGTGATAATATATGATGTCAACATATAAATTAACATAATTTATTAACATGCATGACAAATATGCCCATGGAAAGTAATTCAAATATTTGCAAGATATCAATTGGACGCGAAAATAGTAATTTTATTGAAATAATCAGTAGAAGTACATAGGTGACAAACTTATGTAATGACACATGTTGGAACCGAGAAACTAAGTCCCTTCAGCTGGGCCTCCACCACTTCAATCCTCCACAAGGCAAGCTCATATATAGGAGTTAATAAGGTTCTCCATTACAAAGTAGGAAGAGCTTGGGGGCTAAACATAGGAAGTTCAAACTTTCAAAGACAAACGGATGCAAACTCAATATGAAGTGAAATTGTTCTAGAGTGTCTTTTCTCTCAAAGTTGAATTGTCGATTAGGCTTGGATATGGCTCAATTTATAACGTCCAAATAGAATTGACCAGACAAGTCAGAGCGTTTCCAGTTTATGGAAGGTCAAGGATCATAGATGTTGTGACATGGCATGGAAACCAGACATAAATTTTAATTTTTGAGCACCAAACATGATGTACGCGCGTTGTAGTGGAGAAACCTGCATATATGCTTGTTGTATAACTGATAGGGCACATATATGTACAAAAATGTGCATTTTTGGTTCTAGAGTGAACAAATAGGGGACTTCAAGTCTGTAGAGAGAAATTGAAGACCATTCAAGCAAGCTGCATGGAGTGAGAAAAAATTTGTTGTAACAGATGCCCCCTAATGAGTGAGGTTAGAGGACTATCTGTGATGGCCGAAATACATTATAATTCCAAGAAGTGGTGTAATGAAGACTCGGCTGAAAGTACTAGTTACTCATGAGAATATTTCAATCCATAATGACTTTGTACAAATGGTTGTCAATCTAAATTGCATTGTAGATCCATGTGGAAATATATCAAATAACTGTTCATGGCCATGAAGTTGCAATACAAAGTGGACATATGCCATACGTCGTCATAGTCACGAACAAGACACAATGGAGTCCAGTCTCAAAATCAAATGAAGGTATATGAATACAATGGAGTACGATCTGATCTCCCATGATCATTGAAGTCATATAGGTACTGGTTCAATGAAAGGCAACAATAGATAAGGAATATTGCTACTATTAATTGGAGGTCTTTTACACTATCCGTCGTAGGTGCAAGTCTACATCATGTGAATAGAGGAGTTGAGGTCGAACATAATGAGACTTCGTTTGATTATCGATCATTAAGGTATACCGTTAACAAATGTGAAACAACCCACTGATAATGAAAGTAGGTGTCCAGGAATTGAGTACATTCTACAAGTGGGAATAAGGGTGTTGAGGTGGAACACTTGAGGAATCCATTAATCAAGAGACATTGATATATTTTCGACTGTTGATGGTGGGAGAACCTGCGACTAATGACTACAAGCCTCTAGGTCTTGTTTCCAGAATAGATGAATTGAAGTCGATGGAAGGAGACTCCCTGAAAGGAGAGTATTAAAGCACCTCTCATCATCCAACATGAGGTACAAAGCAATAACGTGATGATTTAAGAGGAGCTCAGACGAATAGGATGTTCACGAACCAACGATCATGTGCGTCTGTTGCATGCACAAGATGCAAGTAGTGCATGAAAGAGACCCTTTGAATAACAACCACTAAGGAAAATTGTCAACAAAGGTGAGGAAACCACCGATAGGGCTAATGGAATCCAAGACACAACACGAGTCCCAATGTGAATATATTTCTTTTCGTTGAACACAAGGGAAACCCCCTAGTTAGTGACCAATGAGGGAATGCCATTTTCTAGGTTCACGGTTACCTACCCATGATCAAAGTAGGTCTAGGGTGCAAGGTAGGACAACAACTTGATGTGATTCTGAGATACATTGAGGGTATGATCGACATGCAAAGTCAAGAATTATGAAAATGACCCAAACATGCATTTAAACTTCCTTTGAACAAGAGAATGAGACATATGGATAACTTATGCAACATAGACTTGATAATGATCATTGACAAAAATTTGCGATGCAGGAGGCATCAACAAACCCTCCATACGAACTGAAAGGGTGCAAGTTAGGACAAAACATTCATGTGATTCTGAGATACACCGAGGGTATGACCGACATGCAAAGTCAAGAGTTCTGATAAATTGCTGACACATGGTTTTAAACTTCCTTTGAACAAGAGCATGATACATATGGATAAATCATGCAACATAGACCTGATAATGAGCATTGAAAAATTTCTGCGATGCAGAAGGCATCAAAAAACTCTCCATAGGGATTGAAAGAATAACTAGTTGGAGTAGTAAACTCTAAGTAACGAGATCAAATTCCTAAGGTAATGCTAAAACCAAAATTTGGATGAAAATGGACTCTAAAGTTTGTTCCCTATTCAAAGGCAACACAACTGCTTCGGATAGGAGATAACATTATTTTCCCGTCCATATTTTTTTGATTTTTTGTAGGCAAATAAATGTTATGATACAGGGGATGAAACAAGTGTTGCGAGTAAGCAACTAGTTCCAAGCAATGGAACATACCTATTCTCAATGCAAGGAAGTGGCAAAAAAAATGCTATGATACAAGAGAGGAAATGAGTGTCGCAAGTAAGAAACTAGTTCCAAGCAGTGGAACATAGATTCTATGCTCAATGCAAGGAAGTGCATGCGGGGCATGGAGACATGAGGAGATATTTCCTCTAAGGGTAAAGGGTGTCAAGCTGCAAAGGATATATGGAAGGCATTGCTTGGATAGTGATGTGAATTGCATAGGAAATAGGCTTATAATGAGAAAGAGAGAACTTATTATAGACTCAACAATGCAAGCAGGATGATGGAATGTGATTACAACGTAACTCAAAAATGTCATTTTTCTTAGATTGAGTCCCCTAAGCCCAAAAACGTATAAAACAATACATAGGAGAAACGCTTCTAGCCAATGGTGACTAGAATATTACTTTTTCATAAGTAGTCTACTTGGTTCGGAAAAGGGTTAAACTTATACCAAATAGACGTCCTTTCAAAACCATTTAATGAGTGTGAAAGAGACAAGTTCACTTGACAATTTTGTTTTTTTCGAGAGTCGGAAAAGAGGTTAACCAAGACTTGAGGGGAGTCCCATAGGTAATTGTCAGAATGCTTGAGGGTAAGAAAATGGCGTTTGAAAGCAAAGTCATATTGGGAATATAAGGAATTCCCGGTCCTATGGAATAACGTATGCATGGGCACCAAATGACACAAAGGTTCTAACTAGGGCACCCATGTTTGTTATTTCTCTACCACTTAATAACAACACTTCTAGTAAGCAGTGAGAAGGTTATGTTTCACTAAGAAATGCGTTCGTACCTAGGGTGTATGGACCACGGTCATAGGACGATGCAAGAATGCAAAGCATAGTGAAAACCCATCTTATATGTCTAAGAAAGAATATACCTGTTGAAGGCATGAACAAACGATGTGACGTTGGATATCTGTAAAAAACCCTGCACAAAACCACTAAAAACCAAGTCTTTCCACTGTGCAATTAGTCCATAAGGCTAAAAATAGAAAAGATAGGGTAAAACTATACAAAGCGGGTAAAACCATTCTTTTAATAGTAAAAATAAGAAATTTTACCATACCATTTGAGTTTTTTCACCCACATAGTGTGTTTCGGCTATTTTACTCAAAATCTTCAGGTGGAAATTGCGGGAGCTACGATTAACATAATCAACAACCGTTTGGACCAAGCAAGTATCCATCCCATTTACTTCCATTTCAATGGCTTACATTTAAGTTTTAGTCCTCATTTTTTGAGTATTAGAGTTCGTTACATGGAAACTAGGGTGTACGCGGGGGACAAATCATCGGGTGAGGTATATGACCCCATATACACGGGTAAAGTGAAGCCTCCACACGTATATGAAGCCCTATACATGACTATCATAAGGTTATCCCGCGTACAAGTCCCGTGAACAATGTTTTTGAAGAGTTTTAACACAAAAAAATGATTTTTCCTTTGCAGCATGGTTATTGAATGGAGGGAAATGGAGCATGAGGAGATAGATGCAACAGTGGGAAGAGATGCAAGGGCCCAACAAGGTTTGAAAAAATGTGGAATTTATAAATTTTCGGCTCTCAAAGAAATGAGGACTCAGGTGAGGTTGCTCCAGTTACTGGTAAACAATTGGGATCCAGAGACAAAGTCATTCATTCTCGATGGAAAACCATTAAGGATCGAAGTGGAGGATATATAATTTATCACCGAATTGTCTCACTACTGCGAGGTGGTGAATCTCAAGGCACGAGGGGCTAGAGGTGGTATGACTATGGAGGAGTACATTGCCACCCATTGTGTTGCAGGCATAAATAAAGTAGGGAGCCAACTCCCTATTAGGGCGAACAAGAACCTGAGTGTAAAGATCATTGTGCTTGTATTCACACAGATTTTAGGGTCGACCTCATTGCACCAGGCATAAAGGCTACTCATTTTCTATGCGTTGGAGTGTTTAAGACCCACTGTTTATGACTGGTTTACCTCACTGCTGTGCAACACGAAGAGCCAATTGACGGATTGAAAACAAGGGAGAATGAGAAATTTCGTATTTGCATCCATACTTTGTAATGTTTTTTTTGAGAGGGTTCCTAGTTTGAGCCCTAGAGTTAAGATGACTACACACAGATTGTGCGATCCAGCCATGTCACGGTGGACTGACGTGATGAGGCGGCTAGGAGGTGGTAGGGTGCCAACCCCCTACAATGATGAGTTATTTTTTGGTGGTTTTTGACAAGTCATAGCCATTGACGACTATCCTTATGGAGGGATTGACTAAAGAGGGGACCCTGACATGCCATTGCCACCAGGGCTTATGGTCATATATGTAAGAAATTATTTTTAAAATATTTCATTTTTTGTGTTTTTCAATTTTGATAAAGGAAAAATAGAAAACACAAATATTTTTTTATGGTATAAAGTATTAACTTTTGCTTTGTTATGCATACGTAGGTCTGTGACGACCAGAGGGATTCCCACGAAATCGACGAAGGGCTCGAGGAAATGAGCTTGTAGGAGTGGATGTGGAGAGAGTGCTACAAAATGTGCACGGGAACCTGTCTTGGTTGATGCACATAATTCCTATGGTTCCAGTGGAGGATCTGCCAAAGGTGATACAACAACAGGTAGTGTGTGTACCCTGTGCATGGGTGGGACTCTTTCGACGTCTTGAGGACACCGTAGTGTGCTATCATGATACACATCTAGAACCCCAGGTGTAGATGCCATGGTCATGCTATGTACGGGCCATATATGTATTTTGAGAGTGTGAGCCCCATTTTGTACTAGGACACCATATTTTTGGACTTCTACTTAACTTATGTATGTTACAATGTGTAAATATATGAATGTGTTTTGTTTACTTAGTTATGTGACAAATGCCAATCTAAAATGTAATTATCATATGCATCACATACTTGATTACAACTTCTAGGATGTGATTGTAAGTAACAAAATCAAAATATCGTTCCAAATGTTGTATCCATAGGAATCGTCGGAGTAGAGTATGATCTCTCATACAATCACTCTCGTTCAACTGACATACAACTAACTGGGAGTCCAGGCGAACTTCTAAATATCGAACACCATGTGAAATGATGTCGCGTAATAGCTATATAATGACGCTATACTCAACCACATTATTCGTTGATGGCTCCTGACAAACGCCACCTGAAGACACCAGTTGGCCCTCGGGTGAGTAAATGACCTAAGAGGCAAAAGCCATGTTTTGCGTATGACAAATGGCACCGTCCACGAATCCTAAGTAAACCAAAGATTCCATTGACATCTTTCCAACCAAGGGAAAACTCGATAAGCAAGTCGATGACGCAAATGAAAAGATAAGAAAGTATATACATTAAGATACACTAGTATAAAAGGTCACGCTCGATATTGAGGGTTCATGCGTAATACTTTTTAAGGTAGATCCCATTTCTAGGCTCATCCAACATATTCCCCTCATAATATTCTAATTTGTAGGCTCCTTTTTCTAACACATGTCGCACGATATAAGGTCTGTGCCACATGGGGTTGAACTTACCTGTCCCCAACGATTTTTTGGCTTGGTCATAAAGGATAACCAAGTCACCCTCAATGTACTATCGATAATAGACATACTTATCATATTGAACCTTAAACATCGTTTATTCGCTTTGATAGCTATAGAGGCATCTCAACGCTGTTGATTGAGGTGCTCCAGCTGCACAAGGCGTTCTTCAAGATCGAATGTGTCAGTTAGGAGCTCAATTGCAAATTTAAGGAAAGGGATTTCACATTCAATTAGAAGAATCGACTCTACGCCATGTACTAACTTAAAATGAGAGAAGCTAGTGGAAGTCTTTTCGGTATGCCCAAAGTGCAGGGTAAAGAATTAGATGCCAGACATATTTACTATGGCTGGCAGTGTTTTGCAAAATGGTCTTGAGAGATTTATTTAGTACCTCTACTTGTCCATTTGCCTAGGGATAGTAAGGTGAATAATGACCATGCTTAAACCCCAGTTGTGGTTCTAACTCTGCCATGATCAGTGACAATCTCTTTTGGAATTCTGAACTGGTCTATAATATGGTTGAACATGAAGAATGTTGCAGTCTTATCATCGAATGTAACGGTAGGAATGGCCTCTGACCATTTAGTAAAATAATCCACATCCACAATAATATGTTGGTGCCACCCAACTGAGGATGGGTTGCAGTCCATAAATTCCAAACCCCCTTGGTGAAGGGACCGACAATGATGATTGGGTGAAGAGGGGATGGGTGCGAGTGCATTTTCCGAGCGAACACTTGGAAAGGGTGACACTTCTTAACCGCTTCAACACAATCTTTAAAAATTGATTGTAAGAAATAACTGGCTCACAATATGTTTTTGGTTTTCGCAAGCCCGGATAAATGGCTACCACACGTCGCACTATGATAGTCATTGAGAACAAGTTAAACTTCTTCGTGAGTCAAGCAATGACGTAATATATTATCCACTCCTCGATGATACAAAGCGTCGTTGATAATAAGGTAGTTCTTAGCCTAATGGCAGATGCCGGGGTAGCTTCAAGGTTTGAAGATAGATCAAAATGTCTCCACACCAGAGGTTCGAAGACGAGATAAGGAAAATATGTTCATTTGCGAACAAATCGTCATGAAAAATTTCTTCATCTGGTCAAGGGAAGTCTGACATCAAATCGACAAAAAATAGTGATTTCTTAGATTTCGCAGAAGCAAAATCGAGATCAAATTCTTGCAAAATAACAATCCACTTATTGTATTTCCCCCCTATGATATGTTTAGTAAGGACGTGTTAAAAATGGATTGATATACGCAACCACGGTATTTTTTCAAAGTAATGTCGTAATTTTTTAACCGCATGTACAATGAGCCAAGGTCAGCTTCTCTACGTGAGAGTATTTAATTTCATGACCAACTAGGTTTCGACTAAGATAGTAGACAATGTGCTCATGGAGCTCATCGTTCTCCTGAACTAGTACCGTACCAATTGTTCCTACGGACGCAGAAATATAAAGGAAATATTCTCTATCGTAGTTCGAAGGCTTTAGCAGAGGCGCCAACACCAAAGATTTCTTAAGAGCATCGAAGGATTCCTGGGCTCACTCGTCCCATATAAAAGGAGTGTCCTTCAAAAGACGCATGAAGCCTTTAGTTAAATTAACATAATTTACTATGAAACGACACAAGAAGTTAGCCTTCCCCTGTAAACCTTGAAGTTGTCGAACTTTGTGCGGGGGAGGAAATCGAAGAATTGCCTCAACCTTCATAGGATCCACCATGATCCCATGCTCAGACACTATGAATCCTAAAAGATGACCAGACCTAACGCTAAAGATGCACTTGTGATGGTTCAACCGAATTCGATAATAACGACATCTCTCAAATACTAGTTGAAGGTGAGTGGAGTGATCTCTCTTGCGAGAGTGAGCAATGAGATAATCTAAATAAGATTCAATGATATGCGTAAGATTGTGAAATGCAAAGGTCGTGGCATGTTGGAAGGTCGCACTGACATTTTTAATACCGAAAGGCATTTTTCGGTATGCAAAGGTACCTCGAGGACAAATAAACGTCGTCTTGTGTTGATCCTTGGGTTTGATATGAATTTTATTATACCTTGAAAATTCGTTCATAAAGGAAAGGACTTCTCTTCCTGCACACTCATCAAGAATATGGTCAATGGAAGGAGTAGGGAAGTTATCTTTAGGACAGGGCTTGTTCAGGTCTTTAAAATCCATACACATGCAGACATTTCCTTGATTTTTATTTATGAGAACATGATTGAACACCCATTCAGTCAAGCGAACCAAGTAGATGAAACCAACATTAAGTAGATTCTCTACATTTTCCTTAATAGCAGGGCCTTGCTAGGATTACCAACTCTAAGACGTTTCTGAACAGGTTTAGCATCCAAATAGGTTTTGATCTCATGCTCGAAAATGTTGGGGTCAATCCCTTACATCTCTTCATATGACCAAGAAAATACATCTCATAATTCTTTGAAGAGATCGGTGTAGATTTGAATTTCTTCAGGCAAACAATCTGCACCGATGTATACAGTCTCGATTTTACCAAGGGTACGAGAGATGTCGATCACAATGGTAGGAGAAATATTCGCCATATTTGTAGAAATTTCAATACAAATTATGTATTGCCTGGACTCTCCTGATCTAACAATTATATGCCACTGCTAAATACATAATCGCTTCTACAAATATTCTTGCAGAATTTAAAACACGATCGCCAATTGCAATATCAAGAAGAAAGATCAATCACATATAACACAGATGTTTTACCGGGAAAGAATAAAGCTAAAAAACCCACTATCATATATTATGTTTATATCATGGATCATGAAACAATCTTATACAAAGCTCTAATTCAAGAGCTCTCAGTACAATATACAATCGTCTCACACTGTCATACAAAAAAATGGCAAAAGCATGTGCCAATTTACTGCCTCCAGACAACCTGCCTCCTCTGCACAATCCCTGTAATGGAAAATCTTGCAAATGAATTTGAATTCCTCCTGCCTATACTGGACGTTCCTCATGGGCACATCTACTATGGGTGATTGCATGAGTGCACTTCACTCAAATCACAACTGATAGCCAAACTGTCCCTTTCACCTGTTATCTCAACTGGGTTTCCACTGGATCTGAAATGCATGTATTTAACAGTGGTAAATCTTCAGTTGCATGTGATATCACTGATTGTGAATTAATTATTAATTAATTCATTGATCTCTCACTAGTGTAAGTTCAGTTACAACTAGTACAACTAATCTTAACTGACTTAACTGAGATAAACTACTTCACAACTCACATAACTACACATCCAACTCTGTTACAACTTCGAATCACTCCGTTATAACTAATTCGACTTGGATGTCCCACCAGTCAACCTTTGAACTTGAATTTCCTATAGATAATTGATTTGTCATTTCAGTTAATTGTTTTCAAGTAATTATGAGATAATAGATTAATATTTATTGTCCAATTTCTTTAACAGAAAAATAAATTAGACACACATTTCTTGTTGACTTTTCAACAGCTTCCTTCGACAAAAATATCATGCGTATCTAAAGGAACAATGGTGTGATCGACCATCTCACTCAAGGTAGATTTAAAGTCATCATGTTCGATCTTATCAAGCTCCGAGAGAAAATAAGATCGATGATGCATATCGTTTCAAGGCCCATCACGACCAGACATGGCCTCTAAGATGGCTTCATCTGAAGTTAAATTATTGTCGAGGAAATCATGTGAACAAGATGATTGAGCAGCCCATATGGGCTTTAAAACAAGATCCATCTCATCCGTTTGTAAGGAGGAAGGATCCAGGTCAACAATAACGTCTAGAATAGCCTGATACACAACTTATGCTGCTGAAAATTGCATTTCCATCCCAATGTGCGACTGACCTTCGGACGACATAGTTGGGGAAGGTAGGGTCCAATGGTTGTAGGTAGACATTCATATTCTTCACTTGTCTTTTACCAGGGACTATAAGAGCCAACATAAGATGCTCATTCTTCACGGAAAACCAAGGGGGGATATTGTTATTGATCAATACTACAAGCCAAACATAATAGTTTGTGTTTTGGAGGGAATATGGGTTGACGCCATCCATGGCTATGTTGAGTCGTAGACTTTGTACTTCATCCTTGAATTTTTTAGGCCATGTGTCCTCTAAATGCTTCATGGCTATTGAATCTGATGGGATTCACATAACTCTTGACTCACTTTTGTGTGAGGCATTCCATCCCTCCAACATAGCTAACTCTTTAGAACGAAAGGGCCTTTGAATCCTCGGGATTATAGGCATGTGCCTCAATATCTTATGAGGACTATGTGATTTACCCTTTTTATTTGATTTATGATATCTGTCACTCCCAAATTTTGAACATATCTCTTTCTCTGTGTATTTTCCTCTATATAGAATACAATCATTTAGACATGCATTATATGATATGTACTCAATACTCAATATTTTCAAAATTTGCTTTGCCTCTTCGCAGTTGTCGAACAAGACATTATCACTCAAAAGAATCTTATGTTTGAATAACCTGCAGTTAGTGGGAAATAGAAATGTACAATGTCATTTAAAGTTCATAAAATCGATTGTTTTTAATGTTGATTGCGTGATGAAATTTCTCAAATTATAAGAGACTTAATGATGGTTAGTTACCTCAATATTGTCGAAAGAAATGCGTTTGACATGCCAAATTTTGCTTTCAAGTTGTACAGTAACATTGTTGTTCCTAGCTTGGTAGACTTTAATCGGCTAGGTCCAAAGAGAGGGGTGGTCGAAGAATATTTTAGTCTTTTGAATCAGGGATCAGTGATATGAGCATCATCCCTTCGCTCATCGTTCTAGAATGCATCTAACAACATTATCTCCATGGCAGTTATATCTCGTAAATAATCATCCATACTAACCTCTATTCATCGACTCCATTGCCAACTTGTGAAGAACTAGTATTGTTGTAGTCATTCCTAATTGGTGAATCTAGATGTAGTGCAAATTGAATAAGTGGTTGATTCAACAATCCTTGGTATGCTTCCTCTCCGATGTGTGCTCTTATTGCAACCCTCTCTATATTTGACATTGTAGTGGGGTGCAATGGAAGATGATATGTTGGTTGTTCATTATCATAATCCTAATTTTAAAAGTATTCAACATTAGTACATTGATGATATTAGTAAGCACAATGTTGGTTTGTTCAAATTACATTATACACAACATTAATTATTGCCGTCGCTGGCCCAGGATTGCTGCTGGAAGATGACAGATTAATATTGACAGCGTAAAGCGGTTGTCCATTTTAATCTACCAACTGCATGCTATATGTGGCTCATTGTCAATTTTTATCCATTTCATATTTAACTCATCATAAACTTTTTTTTTTGCAGAAAATTATGTGATTTATTTATGAAATGTATTTAATAGCTTATGTATTAAACGGTAGAGGATATGTATTGATAAAAAACGTTTGAGAGTAGTTCAAGTAACAAAAATTTTGATCAACAAAATGATAACACAACCAAAAATGCAAAAAAAATAATTTCTTTGTAAATTCTATACACAATTAATATGTTAAAAAAACAAGTTCTTTGTAAATTCCATACAAAGTTAATATGTCAAAAAAACAAGTTCTTTGTAAATTCTATACAAAGTTTAACTATAATATGTATTGGTTAGTGTGTGTCCTGCAGAGTCATAAAATTAGGAAGATCGATAAGATTTGTTCTGTTCTAAGTGCAGAAGAGCGTAAAAGCTTGATGGAAAAATTGCAAAAGGAAGAATCTGGTGAATAAAAAATTCTATTTAATATGAGTTCTTTTTTGAATTTCCATTAATAATATACTTAAAAATATTAGATGACATATTTCAAACAATCTATTAATTCACATATGTTTAATGTTATACATGGACCAACAACGAAGGAACGAAATGTCGTCCTAAGAAAATAAAAATTAATGATGTAAATGATGATGAATTGGTCCTTATAGCTCATTTGGAGTGGTGTTGGAGGTTAATCAAAGGGGACACATCTTTTACAAAACTATGAGAGATATAGTGGAATGAACGTATAGACATACTTTCCACTTACAATATCGAAATCATTCCAATGATTCCAATAACCAGGTTATATCTAAACTACAAGAAGTGTTTCCAGAGCAATGGTCAATGAGACCTGTTAGACTTGCAATAGCAAAAACATACAACAAAAAATAATCATTAAAAAAGTAATATCCTAAAAATGTTTTTGTAGAATATGTATATATTACTATAAAACATTCATTTATTAATATAAATTTTGTTATATTTAGTTTTCATATATCAATATAAAAATAGTTTATTGTCATGTTCGTTTTTTCTCGAAGATTATTAAAATCCTAAAGGATCAATGATGATCCAGATTATTTTCGTCACAAAAAGAGAGCGGAGATATAATAAAAAAAATGTACAAAGATATACCAGATATCCAATATTATAACATAAATGTATCAGAGATGCAATCATAAACACAGATATACAATAATACACAATTTTATATCAATGAACGAAAATGTACAAAGACTGTAAAATACAGAGTGAAAGACTCCCTAGAATGGTGGCATTTTATTTCTGAGAAGAAATGTGACGACTACTCGCATCTGTGAGAAGATGATTTTATATTGAGGCTCCAAAGGTCTTTTTATCATAAAGAAAATCGAAAACCCTAATCTTGGAAGATGAAAAGTCAATAGTTTTGTGGACTTCGGTTTTGGGTAGTTTGGCGTGTGAACTTCCCGGGGGCGTAACGCATACGATCTTTGTTTGGGGCGCACGATAGCTCGTTGGAAAGGTATCGTTGACGAGATTCATTTAGGGGGCACAATCAAACTCTTCGACTATCATTGAGAAGCTCAATCCCAAAAAACCATCATTTAGGCCTTCAAAATGGTCTCAGAAGTTAAAGACTGTTCAAAATAGTATTGCCAAAAAACTGTTTTGAGCCAGTTGGGAAAGGAGGGTGGCCACCAATATCCACCTGGATCAAATGAACTAATATCCAAAATATGCCAGTAGGAATGTTGAAAAAAGTGTACAAGAAGATGGTAAAATAAATGGACATAATTGCATCGCAGGAGGAGCCATCTCAACAATATGTTCCAAATGTATGAAACCATTGAAATTTTCTATTAGGTACATATAAATAAACAATTTATCATTAAATATTAATTTTCAAGTATTTTCTTGCAGAAAAAAAAACAAAATGGAATCCATTCAACGCATAAAACCTGACGACAAGGAAGAAAAAGGTTAATAACAAAGGTTGCGAGAAATTGTTATTTCCTTGTAACATTCATTTAAGATTTGATTTTTGTATATTTTAATTTGTTGAACACGAGCCATCATTGAATGTATTCAAACATGTGCTAACATACAATGAAGAGCCATCACAAGAATTGATTGACATTGGGTTAAGTAAGGGTTGTGAGTATATGTTAGCGTATCAAAAATTAATTGTGGAAATTGTAAGTATCTTTTGTTGTTTTACTTCTTTCATTTTATAATTAATGGAACAAAAAAAATCTTTATATTAAATCTATGATTTATTATGGGGTGTAAAACTTGCAGGAAACAAATGATGGAAATGTGCTAATAGAATAGTTGTTGACATAATACATGAGATTTGGTTTAAAAAAATGGATATCATTCATGATTCAATTCTTGCTATGGTATGACACTTTTCAATTTACATTGATGTATATTATTTATTTCAATTCTCATTATTATCACCAATGTAGATGGAATCATTTGATGAAAAGGAAAACAATTGAGACAATCAACAAAACATTCGATCAAATAACCCAAGTCATGGAAGTATCTTGAGCACTGACAACAATTCCAACGAAGAATGGTGATCAATATATCTAGATATCAATGCAAGCTGTTGTATTTTTTGAAATAATTGTCTATGAAAAAATAGACATTTTGTTTAATGTAATGGACATAGTGTCTGAATTGAAGGACAAGGGGTAACCACTAAGTGTTGACCAATTTTGTATGACAAAGAGCCTATTATTCATAAATAATAAAATATGTTCTATTTTATTCTATTGTGTTGTTCAATATTATTGCGAAATGTTACATCATTGATTAAATATATGGGATGATTAAATATTATAATGAAGAGATGTGAAATCTGATGATATAACAAATTAATTCAAACATCATATCCAAATGCACTGATCAAAAATTAATTTCTATGAATACTATTATAAGATATATGTCAATTTTTTTATGAACAATAGAATTAAATAATAACAATAATTGTGCCCTGTCATAGGTTGATGTTTTTAAACAGAGAAAATGACAAACCGATGCGTTGAATGATAAACAACATCGGTGCACTTCAAGACAAAACACATTGGTTTTGTAATTGAATTCGCACCGGTGCTGATATAGAAGGAACCGACACTGATCTTAGTACTATTTTAAACAACAATTATAATAATGAAAAACCTTTATTGGTATGTTTAATTAATAAACGCACCGGTGCTTCTATATCACATTTTTGCCTCAGTACATTCTGAATATCATGGACTGACATAGTTTTTTTTTAATGCACTGGTGCATGGTATCATAGATTCAGCTGATGCCTTATTCTAATTAAGGCACGAGTGCGTTATTAATTATAAGAGCATTAGTGCCCCGATTGTTTTTGGACAACCCCGATGATTTCTTGTAAATGTGAACCTCGATGCTTTAAGTTAGAGAACACATAAGTTCTTGGTACAATAGATTTGACCAATGTGTTATTATTAAAGCATCATGGTATTATTTTGTATAAACACATCGATGCTCCAATATTTTAAGACTTTCCCAATGCTTTTCGTTGTAATGTAGGCATCGATGCTTTTTGTTTGGGAACACACCAGTACATATAAACCAAGAAGCACACCAACTAGAAAAACATCCGCTACAACCTTCGTCGGTTCAATGTTTTTAGTTATAATGAAGTTTTGTTATAATCTCCACAAACATCCGCTACAAAAAACAAATGTTTTCACGGAAGTTTTTTTGCCAATTTTTGCCAATTTTGTAACACTAAAAACCTCCACTAAAAGGTATTTTCCTTATAGTGTGAAAAATGTATCACTGATATGAGCATCATCCCAAATCTCATCATTCTGGAATGCATCCAACAACATTGTCTTCATGGAAATCGTATTCCGTAAATAATCATCCATACCAATATCTATTTGATTGACTTCATTTCCAACTTGTGAAGAACCACTATTGTTGTAGTCATTCATAATTAGTGAATCTGGACGTAGTGGGAATTGAATAGGTGGTTGATTCAACCATTTTTGGTATGCTTCCTCTCAGTTGTGTTCTTATTGCAACTTTCTCTCGATTTGACATTGCAGTGGGACGCAATGGAATATGATAGGTAGGTCACTCATCATCGGAATTCTAATTTCAAAAATATTCAACATTAATACATCGATGATATTAGTCACCACAATGTAATTGGTTTTCTCAAATCACATTTTACCAAATAACTATTACCATAACTAACTCAAGATTGTGGCTAGAAGATGACATGTTCCAATTGGCATGGTAAAACAAATGTCCATTTTCATCTACCAACTGTGTGTAGTATGTTGCTCCTGATAAGAGCTTTCGACGTTTTTGAATTGGTGGAATATTTTCTACATTTGAACTCGATTCTAAATGAGGATCCTACAAATTTGGATACATTTTTATTCATATTGACATGGATAAAAAAAATAATTCGATTAGATAATCAAAATATAAATAAAATCTAAACTTACTGGAGATGGAAAGGGAGAACTCCACGATGGAGTTTGAGAAATATTGAATGAGATGAAATTTGAAAAACTGACCATTTCATATTATAAGCTCCTCCCTGCATTTAAGCAAAATCAACAATATTTTTTTAAGAATAAGACGACTTTAAGTGAAAAATGTATACTATGACACATTGCAAGTCACGCAGATACATTCTAAAAGATAATTTAAGATACATATACTATTTTATGTGCAAAGAAAAATTCAGATAACTTTTAAAGCATAATGGTGTGCTTATTTAAACAAAACATACCTGTGTGTCTATAACAATATAAAACACGAAGGTGTTTAATTACTAACGTCACCGGTTCTCAAGATTTGAAATAATTTTTTTTATATGATATTGGTGCTCTGAAAATATTAGTGCACTGGTGTTTTGTATAAACAAATGCATCGATGCGTTATATTAATAAACACATTAGTATTTTGAAAAACTTGAAAAAAAAATGTGACTTTGTGTTTTTACAATTGAAAAATGAGCAAGAATTTATTTTTCGAAAATCTAATTTCATAAAGTCTTTTAAATAGTAAGAAGCTATTCACTATTTCATTATTTTGACAAAATTTATAGGGGAGAGATTTGCAAGAGAGACACACTGGAAAGCACTATGGAACAACAAAATAGTTTGGAACAACATAATTATTCAAAAGATCAGAATTGGAAGGGTATGATGATTCAATCAAAACCCTTTTCACAAAGTCCTTTAAATAATATTAATATATTAACTATTTCAATATTTTTCCAAAATTTATAGGGGAGAGATTTGTAAGAGAGACATACCGGGGAGCATTGTGGAACAACATAATACTTTGGAACATCAAATTATTCAAAAGATTATAATTTTAAGGGTATGGAGATTCACTGAAAACCCTTCTGGAGCAACAAAATTATTTAGAAGATCAGAATTTGAAGGGTTTTGTGATTCACTTAAAACCTTGCATACTGAAATTTTTTAATTCTGTTGTTGATTTTAATAATAATTTTATTTACAATTTGTATCCTTATTTAAATTTAACTAAAATTAAGAAAATAATAATAATAATAATAATAATAAAAATAATAATACTTACCTTAAACCCTTGCTTCTTCTTGCTTGTATGACTACACAATTTCACTTTAGGGTTTAACTCCCTCTATCACTTCACAATTATAGATTTTCATTTTAGGCATTTTTTTATTTAATGAGTTTGTGTTTCTATATACAAGGCGTTTGGCATGTGATGTAAGGGGACCACTTATTGCATTGGATCCAAACATTTTTGGTCTTACTACATTTAAAAAAAAAATGGTTTCTGGTTATCAGTGCACCAATTTGACTATAACGCACCGATGCACTTACTGATAAAGCACATCGAAAATGTTCTTATTTAAAGTGCACCGATGCACTTGTTATTAAAGCGCACCAGAAACTAGATTTTTATTTTTAGTTGAAAATTATGTTATTTATTTATAAAAATATTTAATAGCTTATGTGTTGAATGGTATAGGTTGTATATTGATAACAAAATGTGTGATAATAGTTTAAGTGAAAAATTATTCAAAAAAAAAAAAAGTTCTTTGTAAATTCTCTAAAAAAATAATGTGTTTGAACTATATGTAAGTTTAACTAATATGTATTGGTTAGTGTGTCATGCAGAGCCACAAAATTATGAAGCTCGATAAGATTCTTTGTGATGTAAGTGTGGAAAAAAAGTAAAATCTTTATGAAAAAATTGCAAAAAGATGAATCAGGTGAATGAAAAAATATTATTTAATATGAGTTATTTTTTGAATTTGTATTAATAATATACTTAAGAATATTAGATAACATGTTTCAAAAATCTTTTAATTTACATATGTTTAATTTTCTACAAGGACCAACAACGAAGGAACGAAATGTCGTCCTAAGAAAACAAAAATTATAGAAGATAAAAATGATGATGAATTGGTCTTTAGCTCAAGTAGATTGGTGGTGGAGGTTAATGAAAGATGGAAAACTTTTACAAAACTATAAGGGATATAGTGGAACGAATGTATAGACGTACTTTCCACTTATAATACATAAATCAATCCAATGATTCCAAGAACCAGGTTATATCTAAACTACATGAAGCGTTTCTAGAGCAATGGTCAATGAGACTTGTGAGACTTGCAATAACAAAAACATACAATGACAAAAAATAATGATTCAAAAAATAATATTCCTAAAAATTCTTTTCTAGAATATGTGTATATTACTACAAAACATTCATTTATTAATATCAATTTTGTTATATTTAGTTTTCATATATCAATATAAATAGTTTATTGTCATGTTACTTTTTTCAGGAAATTTATGAAAATCCCAAAGGTTCAACGAGTTTATATCCAAGTTATTCCAGTAGGAATGTCCAAAAAAGTGTACAAGGAGATGGTCAAAAAAATGAACATAATTGCATTGTAGGAAGAAGCATATCAACAATAGTGTGCTTCAAATATATGAAATCATTGAACTTTTCGATTAAGTACATATACATAAATAATTTAGCATTAAATATTAATTTTCAAGTATTTTCTTGCAGAAAAGAAAACAAAATGGAACCCACTCATCACATAAAATAGGACGATAAGAAAGAAAATGGTTGATATCAAGGTTTGAGTAATTTTTATTTTCTTATAAAAACTTAAGATTTCATTTTTGTATATTTTAAGTTGTTTTACATCGACCATAATTGAATCTCTGCAAAGAGGTGCTAACATACAAAGAATAATCATCGGAAGAATTGATTGACATTGTGTTAATTATGGGTTGTGAGTATATGTTGGCATACCAAAAATTAATTGTGGAATTTGTAAGTATCTAAGTTGTTTTACTTCTCTAATTTTATAATTAATGGAATAAAAAAAAATCCTTTATATTAAGTCTATGATTTATTATGGGGTATTACATGAAACAAAGTATGAAAATGTGTCAACAAAAGAGTTGTTTATAGAAGGCACGAGATTTGGTTTTGAAAGATTGAGTATCATTCAAGACTCAATTCTTTCTATGGTATGTCGGTTTTCAATTTACATTCATGTATATTATTTATTTGAATTTTCATTATTCTCACCAAATAACCCAAGTCATGGAAGTAGTTCGAGCACTGACAATAGTTCTAGCGAAGAATGATGATCAATATATTTGGATATCAATGCAAGTTGTTGTATTTTTTGAAATATTTGTCTGTGAAAATAAGACATATTGTTTAATGTATGGACATAGTGTCCCAATTAAAAGACATGGAGTTACCAATAAGTGTTTCATTTTGTATGAAAAATAGCTTCTTATTCATATATAATAAAATATGTTTTATTTTATTATATTGCGTTGTCCAATGTCATTGTGAAATGTTACATCGCTGATTAAATATATGGATGATTAAATATTATAATGAAGACATGCGAAATATGATGATATAACATATTAATCCAAAAATCATATCCAAATGCACTACTCAAAATTTAGTTTATATGAATACTATTATAATATATATGTCAATTTTTTGATGAACAATGGAATTAAAAAAATAACAATAATTGCATTGTCATAGAGCGATGATTCTAAAAACATAAAATGAACATCGATGCGTTCAATGCTACAACACACCGATGTTGTAATAAAATGCGCACCAATGATGTAATACAATAAACCAACCACGATCATAACACTATTTTAACAACATTTATAATAATAATAATCGCCCTTCCAGTGCATTTAATTAAAACGACACACTGATTCTTTTGTATTAGACTTTCGCATCGGTGCATTCTAAATTTCATGCATTGATCGGTTTTGTCTTGTAATGCACTGGTGCAAGGCATCGTAGATTCGACCGGTGCATTGTTATTATTAAAGCACCAATGTGTGTTATTATTTAGGAAAGCATCGGTGCCCCAATATTTTTTACTACCTCGGTTCTCCAATATTTTTTATTGCCCCAGTGCTTTCGGTGAAATGTAAGCACTGATGCTTTAAGTTTGAGAATGCACCGGTGTGTATACACCATGAAGCACACCACCTAGAAAAACATTCGTTAAAACCTCCGACCGTCTAGATTTTTTCAGTTATAATGAAGTTCCATTATAATTTCTGCAAAAACATTCGCTACCAAAACAAATGTTTTAGCAAAGGTTTTTTTGATAATTTTTTCCAATTTTGTAGCATTAAAAACTTCCACTACAAGTTCTTTTCCTTGTAGCGGTGGTGGCACTATGGTAACAGAGGCTTTGGTAAGGCTTTTGGAGGTCGAGGACTCAATCATCCAGACTCCTAGTATATATTTACATAAGATTAACCATAATGGCTAATGGGAGGTTGCCACATGGAAACCTCCCATTGGCTTATCCTTGCCACGTGTCGACAAACGACTAGTCCACCTAAATGCCAACACTCCTGCCCATTCACCGTATGGTCATGCCATGTGGAAACTTCAAGTGTGGCCATGTCATTGCCATATAGTTTTATGATCATGCCACCTGTCACACTTTCAGTGGTGACACATGTCACCTTGACCCCTTTGACTTTCACTTTTGACTTAGTTGACTTGAACTTTGACCAAACATAACTTTTTTATACGAACTTTGTTTGAGGAAATTTTTTTGTCATTGGAAAGCTATCCCTGAGCTCTACACATTTATAATGTTTTCAAGAGTATTTTGGGTATTTGAATTTTGGGCATTTATGAACCATTCTCGATCTCTATGGACGTTCCAGATCTTCTTGGACCTCTATGAGCATTCCTTGGTCCTCCTGGATCATTCCTCCCCATTGGAAGCCTTTTGGACCAACAAACATTTTTTATTACTCAACAACTAAGTGCGGGTAGAGTTCCCTCACTCTTCTGATCTCCATCCATTTTGTTTTTCTTAGTTTTACCCTTTTAATACAAACTCAAATATATTCCACATCACCTCGCTGTGAAGTCCTGATTCTTCTGTCAAGAATAACATCTTCCTATAGCTCGTCCAAGTGCTCTGGAGAAAAATCGTCAACTACTGAAACTTGAATACTTTTGTTTTCATCTATAATCATAGGAAGCTCATAAAACTTCAAATTCTCAATATTTAACACTAGATACAATTCATGTAGGTTGGTAGATCTAAATGAAAGGAATTAGTGCTAATCTTCTCTAAGATATTGAATGGATCATATCAGATTGACCTTAGATTTTTACCTTCACCTTTCATTCTATTCTTGTTGATATGTAACCATATTTGATCACTGACTTCAAATTGATGATCAACCCAATGTTTGTCATGCCTTACCTTATAGTTGGCTTGGATTTTCTCCAATTGTTCATGTATTTCTTGATGTACATGTTGAATCTTTTGAATGAACCTTTTAACTTTATCTATATCATTTTTTCTATCTTATTTACTTGCTTCTCCAAAAACAAATTCCATAGCTGATTTAGGCAAGTATCCCAAACATACTTCAAAAAGAGTTTTCTGAGTAGATGAATGCACTCCATGATTCTATGCATGATGTACATAAGATAACTGCTTATCCAATAACTTAGGATGCTTGCTACAACATCCTTGGAGTAGATGTATCATTGCTCTATTTACCACCTCTGTCTTTCAATATGTCTACATATGAAAATGTATGTTTTTTTTTTAACTTAGAGTCCACGAACGTCCATAAATGAGATCAAAAACTTCCCAAAAAATGAGAGTCCCAATTTGATATAATAGATGAACATAGTTATCGACATAAAGAGAAATTTGACCTCAAAACGAGAACTCTAGCCCTTAAAACCGGTATTTTTTCATAAAAACCATGAAAATCAACCCCCAAATCAAAAAGTGGTGCTATTGGTAGCACCATTTTTTTTAACGGGGTCAAAATTAAAACATTTTTCAAGCATGACCTTCAAAACTCATACAATAGCTCAAAAAAACCTTAAAATCAACTTTCATATCAAAAAGTGGTGCTACTACTAACACCATGTTTTCTAGTGGTGTCAAAATTACAACATTTATCAAGCATGGCCTTCAAAACTCATATAATAGCTCAAAAAAACCTTAAAATCAACACCTAAATAAGAAAATGGTGTTACTTGAAGCAAAATATTTTTTTAACGTTATAATTATAGCTAATTACGACCTAATTGAAATGGTGGCCTTGACAAAAGATCCGTATGCAAATAAAAAACCCAAAATTGGATTTTAAA
>JASDQU010106004.1:165040-201199 GCA_032191745.1 Picea mariana | reverse complement strand
CATATACAGGGAGCGCTAGGACTCTTTTTCTAGCTAACAAAAAGCGTTGTAGCGCTCTGTTGGCCATTGTAAAGGAGCGTCGATTGGTTGAGAAAATATTGGTAGGAAATCCCCTTTTTCTCTAAAGATAGTTATGGATGATTCGTGTTGGTTTGGCTCTAATCTAAACCTTAGGTTGCATCTAAGGGAGATAGCACAACTGATGGAGTCATATCCTCAACTAATCCCAAATATAACCAAGGTGGTTGGGCCTCCCAAATCCTGTAAATGGAGGCATTCTCATGGTGAAGAGAGGGAAAAATAATCAGCAAAAGAATTGTCATTCTGATCATGGATCTTTCTAGCAAGGGGTTGGACGAGGACTTGGAGAAGTTGCTACAACATCATCCGTGATTGTAAGTATCTCTTTAAAAGTTCTCATCAATACACCTGGCCTATTTCCTTCTAATATATGTCTACATATATTTGTCTGTGTTTGTTCTAATCGTTCATAGATAGATCAATTTTGTCTAATCCATTACAGTAGGACACAGTCGTTTGTCTTTTGTCATCCATCTCAGTTACTATTTGGAGCTCGCGGTTTGGAGCAGCGTGGAAAAACTTCGAAAGTGAGGTACATCATGCTATCCCTCTTACTCTATTTTTCGATGGACATAATTAATCTATAGGAATGGTAGTGACCAGAAGTAGTTTTCTATCTTGGTAGAGGGGTCTATACTCCAAGGAAAAATTCACTTGTCCGCGGGAATTATTCCATAACATAAATTGGCGACTCCAGTAGGGATCAAAGCTTTCAATTTTGGTTATTTCCTTGGTTTGTCCTTTCCTTTTTTCTATCTTTAGATCTTGTTTTCAGATTTGATATGTCCGTACATCTTTCATATTTGCTAAAGTTTCCTTACAGAGTCTCTGATTGAATTTTCCTATGTTTTTGAATTTTCTGTGTTTTTCCAAAATAAAATTCAGAACTAGCGCCTCCTCGAGCTTAAGTCAGAGCAATGATATCTTGATCAACGCTCCCTGAGAGTGTATTAGGGAGTGTTGTAGCGCTCTGGTGCTGTTACTACCAGAGCATCGGTTTTTCTTGCCTTGGAAAATTGTTGACTGTCTGTTTGCTGGGTATAGTTCTTGGGTCTTTTTCTCTGTCTCAGATTTTTTTCTATCAGATCTTGTCTTCTGTTTGACTTACGGCTTGCTCCTTTTCATTCTTTCAGTCTTGATTGGGTTTTTGTTGTCTTCACTCATTGCAAAAATGACCGTTTTTTCTACAGAACTTGGGTTTTTTTTGCTACTCTTTTCGTTTCTCTGGCTGATTGGAGGTTGTTATAAGGAAAGTCATTGATCTCAGTATAGTTTACATGGTCTTTGATCACTTACACAATCCCGGAAGGCTATTAAGTTTGATTCTTTGTTTTTTGGTATTTTTCTTTTAGTGGATACTTTGTTCCCTTTTTAGTCTCTTATTGACTGCTGAGAGTGTCTTTGTTTGTGTTCTTTTGCTCCTTCTTTTTCAAAATCATTGGAGTGAAACTATTTTTCATTATTAGTCAAAGTAAGAAGCATTAGGCAAATTATTCAATTTACATTTACAATCAAACAAAGAGATACTTACATGTATTGGTTTTGAATATTGGAAGAGGTTTTCTTTATGATTTGGCATTTGTTAGAATTCTTGTTGAGAATGAAATTGCATGAAATTTTGCATTCTTAAGTGTTTGTTAGTGAACTAAACGAAACTCTTCTCCTTCCCATAACTAGAAGTTCATTGAAAAGAAAACTTGCATCTCATTCTTTTCATATTTTTTGGAGACAAGTACCAAACATCATCAATTTCACTTTCATTCACCTTTGTGTAATGAACACCCATTAAAATCAACGCTAATTAAAATTAATCTAGAAACTTCTTATTTTTAAGAAATTTACACCAACAATAGACTAGGACTAGAGCTTTGGAATAGAATGTGAGAATAACTCTCCAAAGCATTCAAGACAAACTCAGAATCTTGCGATAGGGAGAGTAAATCCAATTTTCGTATAAGTATAGTTCAGATCCCCCTCTCACACAGAGGTTACGCATGAGGTCGTGTTCGGGAGAGCAACGAAGATTATCCCTCTGAGGCTTAATCGTTCATAGTAATCAGATCGTATATTGGGGGTTCTTCTTGAGGTTTAGCTGTCTTCATTTGGTCTTGGAGCTTCTGAATTCTGAATCAGTTTGGGGTCCTCTGGAGTTTACCGATCCACTTGTCCTCTGGAGAAAATCCCCTTTTGTGGATTGATCAAGTCAGGTGTTGTATAAAATAAAATCCCCTTTTGTGGATTTATCAAATTGTATTTATATAGTGGTATTTGTAAAGCCGACCCCTAGTAATTATAAAGTGGTTTTAGACACTTCTAGGAGAAGTCGGCTCTACCAAGTGAAGAGACACAACCGTAGCACCATCTCACACTTGTATTTATATGTGAGGTTGGTGTCTCATTTACACACACTCACTCACTCATCTAGTGCACATATATTGAAGGAAATTGTAGTTGTAGGAAGAATTCCGACGAAGGAGAAGAGAGGCACATTCTTGGTCTTGGTCTGTCTTTTGTGTTTTGGTCTTAGTCTTGGCATTGTGTTGACAATCTATTATTAAGGAAGTTTTGCTGAGTTTTCTCCCCCATGAGGGTTTCCCATGATAAAATGTTGTGTACCTTGTGATTGTGTTTCTTTCAGTGATATTCTTTATACTGTTGTTTTGGAAATGCTTTGAATGCTCATGAAATTTGGAAATAACCTAATAACAACAATAAAAATTTAACAGAAAGTAGTCTCAAACAAGTGTTCTGAGAAAAACAGTCATAAATTCTTCATAGAGGATCCAAATTCTGTGAGACCAATTGGATTGGAAAGAGTACAGTCTGTAGTATGTTTTGTGTGAGTTTCGGAACCAGATATCAAATATTCAGTGTGTGTGGCATGCTATACAATTTTTCTCCCCAGAAGAGTCCAAAATTGAGCAAGGTCTGCAATTTTTGTTATAACTCCTTTTTAGGGACAATTCAGGGAGTGAAACATGAAGAGATGTCAGAGAAAATATTGAATAATATTGGGTACAAGTTTCAGACCTCTATTCATTATAGGTACAAAGTTATTGTTGTTGAAATTTAGGGTTTGTGACTAATTCAAAAACTAGTCCCGCGAGAGAGAGGTAATGTTTGATGAAGATGTTATTCTCTTATTGTTGAAGTTGAGGAAGGTTTGCAAGTTTGTGATCACATACACCAGGTTGTTACATGACTAAAGCTACGCTTTATATGTGTTCTATTTTGAAGGCTATGTTATATGTTTAAAACATATCTTGGATTGTTTGGTACATGCTTAAGGCATGCTTTTAGCATACGGTTTGAGGAACATATTGGATATTGGGCACATACTTTGAGATGTACTTTGGTATATGTTTACATGTTTGAGGCACATCTTGGTACATGGTTGATGGATGTTATGGTACATATATTAGTACATAGTTGATGGTTGTTATGGTACATGCTTTAGTACATGGTTGATGGATGTTTTGACACATGTTAGAGGCATATCTTGGCACATGGTTTATGGATATGGAACATGCTTGTTACATGGATGATATGGCACACATGTCTTAGAATATGATTTGATGCACATATCGGTGATGGTATTGGTGTATGATTTATGAGAATGGATCTGGTCTTATTGATGATGTTATTGATGATGACATATCAGTATCAATGAGAGGGACAATGACATGTTAGATAATGATAATGACAGGTTGATTATCAGGGATAGTGATTATCAATGATAGGTTGATTATCAATGATAGTGTAAGTGACACGTTGACTATACACTTATATTTAAGGGCCGAAGGAAGGGGCAAGGAAAGGGGGTCGTAGCCTCCTTCCGGTTGGAGCCCAAAAATACATGGAGTTATAGCTTCCTTCATGTTGGAGCTTGTAAATCAGGAGGTCGTAGCCTCCTTCCAGTTGGAGCTAGATAATATAGGGAGTTGGATCTTCCTTAAGGCTGGATCCTTTAAATTAGGGGGTTGGAGCCTCCTTCTAGTTGGAGCTGGAGAATTCGGGGAGTTGTATCTTCCTTCATGTTGTAGCCTATAAATAGCGGGTTGTAGCCTCCTTCCAGTTGGTCCTGGAGAATTTGGAGGTATGTGCTTCCTATGAATGTAATCTTTGATATATAAGAAATCATTATGTGGTTTTCTCCTATTTGGGTTTTCACGAAAACTACTGGTGTACTGTGTATCTGTGTATGATGTGATGCATCATTTATAGTTATATGTTTATGATATGTTAAATGCAATCATAAGTGAATGGAGTCATTTATAAGTTAATGTTGTGATTGAAATTGGTAAAAAGTGATCGATACTGATTCACCCCCCCTATAAGTAGTGAATATTCCAACAATTGGTATCAAAGAAGGTCCTTCAAGAATCAGTCTAACAGCTCGAAGGTAGATCATGCATAATAGATACACAGATAATGGAATACCAATATTTGATGGTCAGGATGGTCAACATTTTGAGATGTGGAATATAAGAATGAAAACATTTTTATAGTAACAAGGATTTTATGTTTGGCAATCAATTGTTATAGGATACACTACTTCAAAGAAACCTAATATTGCAGCCAAGAAGGAATTTAAAAGAAACAACAAAATACCAATGGATTTAATCCTGGAAGGATTACCTGATTCAGTAAAAGACAAAGTGGGATAATGTTCATCAACCAAAGAGGTTTGGTATAAGCTACATAATCTATACTATAAGGACACTCCTCTTATCACAGAGCTAGAGCATGTTGATCAAGATAAAGAAGATACTGAGATAGAACAAGAAGAAAGATTCTCATCATGTCAGACATATCCAAAAGAAGATTATGAAGAAGGCATAATGTATTTCAAGGTTGAACTAATCAGTGCTTTAAGTGAGCTAAGAAAAGAAAGGATGAAAACAAGTCTCTCAAGGAAGAATTCATCAAGCTAAAGGAAGGTTCTGAAGAAGTTGAGCAAGTTATCATAAATCTAAAAGCTCGGCGGAAGAAGCCAAAGTGATTGGGGAAACTCTTAAGGATCAGTTGAAAGAAAAATAGTGTTTGGAAGATGAAATCATATCACAAAGAAAGGAAGCAGAGAAGAGAAAATAAATCTTGACAAGTCATCTTAAGGAAAAATATGAGGACTTAAACAAGCTTGAAGCAAAATTTAGTAAACCAAAAAGAAGACTTGAAGAAGAGATGATCTCCTTGAAGACCCAACTTGAAGAAGCAAAGAGAACAAAATAAGTTATGAAGATCTAGATGATAATGAAGGAACAAGATTGTGAGAAGTTTGAAGAAGAAGTTGTTACATTAAGGGTTGAAGCTGACAATCCTAACAAGAACTTCAAGAGCTCTCAGGTAATGGAAGATATTATCTGTTGTCAAACGTCACGATTCAATAAAATAGGTATTGGATACACTGGTGAGACCTCATGTAAACAAGACGCAAATACCAATCCCAAAAAGAAATTCAGAGGGAGAGGAAACTCTAATGATACAGGTGGATATCGGTGGACACTCACCTATTCCAACTGGCTCAAAACAGTCTTCTGGCAATTTACTATTTTTAGCAATTTTTCGGTTCCTAAACTTTTGTGGCCATTTTGAGGGCCTAAATAAAGTTTTTTCGGGATCCAACACATAATTGATGGCCAAATCCTCTGATTGCATCCCCAAAATGAATCTCTTAGACAATACCTTTCCAATGAGCTATCGTGTGTCCCAAACATAAATCATATGCCAAATTTACGCCCCCGGGACATTGATACACCAAACTACCAAAAACGGGGTCCACAAAATTGTTGGCTTTTCATCTTCCGGGGTTAGGTTTTTGGATTTTCTTTATGTTAAAAAGGCCTTTAGAGCCTCATTGTAATCATCTTCTTGCGAATGAGTGTAGCCATCACATATCTTCTCAAAGATAAGCTGCCACCATTCTAGCGAGTCTTTCACTCTGTATTTCTACAGTTTTGTCATTTTTCTCATTAATAGAAATTGTGTATTATCGTATCTATGTGTTTATGGTTATATCTCTGATATATCTCTGTTATATTATTGGATATTTGATATATCTCTGTACATTTCTTTATTATATCTCCGCTCTCATTTTGTGCCGAAAATAATCTGGATAAGTGGTATCAAAGCAAGTTGCTCTTGATTGTTTGTTTTTAGTGCATGTCCTCGACGAGGTCCGAGTATAGCAAGTTGGGTCTAGAGCTTGTCTCTCTCGAGTACAATCGCTCTTGCACACCCAAGAAACCCTCCATTGTGGAAGAAAATAAAAATTATAGAGCATATGATTATATTAATCTGTTGCTTGAGTAAGCTCTCACGCAACAAAGGAACAAAATGATGGAGAATTTTTCCCTCATCCTTCAACACCTTCCGATAAAAACCAGTGCGTCTTCATCAAGCGGCCAGTTTGGAGGCACCTCTCATTTATAGGTACAAGTTAATTTTGATATTCTCGTATTTGAAGGACACATAGATGCGATGCCCTAGAAAAATGGTTAAATCTGCTAGAAGGTTACCGACAAGGAAAATATCACCTTCTCACTCCTTAAGTATCTCCTCCATGTCAAACATTAGTGGGAAACTTACTGGGAGAAAAGTTCCATACAGGATTCTGAAATATATGGGGTCGAGCCCACTTGCGATTTTTTTGTGGATGCGGTCAAGGAACGATACTACCCTATTGGTAACTGTGACAACCAATACATGAGATGGACTACGCTACGTTAAGAGAGGGGCCAAGCAGTGTCAGAGTTCACCAACACCTTCCATACCTTGGTCACCAAGATGGGTATTAAATATTCTGAGCAACATTTGGTTTTGAAATACCATGGGGCTCTACATAGGTACATCAAAACTGAAATGGAGTTTATGGACATCTCATCCCTGGGAGTTTCTTATCGACATGTTGTCAAAATTGAGCAGAAATTTAAGCACTAGAACAAGCAGGAGTTTGGGTCTGCAAATTCGCCACAACCAAAGTGTGATAAATATGGCTCTAACAAACACCCTTTCGACAACCAATCCAAGCCACATGAAAATAAGGGTAATGGAACGACAAAGAAGGACACTAGAAAGTGGTGTGATTTCCACAAAACCCCTCACACAACACTAATGAATGTTGCTCAAAACATTCATTGGTGGTCGAGATCAAAGACAAGGAGTTGAACCCTGATTTAGAAAATAATGAAAAAAGACAGATCATCGACGTAGACCACACTGCTACTGTCGTGACCGCAATAATTCAACTAGAAGAACCAGCAGATCGTGAAGAGGGGGAGCGCATTTTTCATTCACAGATGTGGGTGAAGAGGACCATGTTGCATTTTATTGTTGATAGTGGAAGCCAGAAGAACCTCATCTTAGCAGAGGTCATCAATCAGTTGGGATTGTCAACAACACCACACCCACAACCATAGATGGGTGGCTTCGCCAGGGATGAGATCTCTGTGTCAGGCAACAGTGTTGATTGTCATACGACATCCAACCCTTCAAGGATGAGGTATTATGTGATGTTTCCTCGTGTAATGTTCTTTTGGGCTAGGAATATATGTGGCAGTGCCATGCTATTTATGAGTCTCGACCCCATAGTGTCATTTTTACTCTGGGTGGTCATCTCTACATGATACCAGAGGTAGTTCCAACTACTGTCCCACCTAAAAAATGTCGCAAGGTAGTATCTCATACTACAAAATTCATCTTCTTCACAATCTCTTCAAAAGGTGAACATAAGGACACTGCAACCACTACAACCTCAATCTAAGCACCTTCTGTCCAACATAAGCAAGTCAAAAATATTGAAGCAAAGCACAAAGATTCCTTTTGCACACATTGATCTCATGTAGCCAGATTGGTTAAAAAGGTCCAACCCTTCCAACCACATGTTCGTAATAGCCTTCAACAAGCTAAGCAGTGCAACTTCTTCAGCAAGGCAAGAAATTCATCAAGATGCGGATTCAATAAACACTTTTCCCTCTCCCCCAGACACTCAATGCAATGGATACCATTTCTTCTGAAGGAGGGAGGATTGATCCAGGTGGATATCGGTGGTGACCCACCTATTCCAACTAGCTCAAAATAGTCTTCTGGCAATTTACTATTTTTAGCAGTTTTTTCGGTTCCTAAAGTTCTGGGGCCATTTTGAGGGCCTAAGTGATTTTTTTCGGGATCGAGCGACGATACCTTTCCAACAAGCAATTTTGCGCCCCAAACGGAGATCGCATGCCAATGTTACATCCCTGGGATTTTGATACACCAAACTACCCAAAACGAGGTCCACAAAACTGTTGGCTTTTTATCTTCTGGGGTTAGGGTTTTGGATTTTCTTTATGTTAAAAAGCCCTTTAGAGTCTAATTGAAATCATCTTCTTGTGAATGAGCATAGCCATCACATCTCTTCTCATAGATAAACTTCCACCATTCTAGCGAGTCTTTCACTATGTATTTCTACAGTTTTATACATTTCGCTCATTAATAGAATTTGTGTATTACTGTATCTTTGTATTTATGGTTATAGCTCTGATATATCTTTGTTATATTATTTGATATCTGATATATCTCTGTACATTTCTTTTTTATATCTTCACTCTCATTTAGTGCCGAAAATAATTTGGATCAGAGTATTGAAAGTTGAAGAGAAGAATTCCAGGTTGTCGGTAAAGAAGAATGAAGAGAAGGCTAAGAATTATGAAGACATTCTCAAAGGAAGGAACCATGGACAAAAAGAGTCAGAGAGGAATGAATGCATAATAGATGTATTTCAAAGAAGACCTTCTACCTCCATGTATCAAAGAAGCTTCAATCATTGTGAAGGAAACAATTGAAGAGAAGATCGTGATCAGCCAAGGAAGGAATTCATAAGGACTACATCACAAGGAAGATCATTCACTCCCAGGTATCAAAGCTTCTTTTATGGTTATTGTTTTATTTGTAATAACTTTGGACATAAATCTATAGATTGCATAGCTTATGGAAGAAATTTTTGTGTGCCCCCCTAAAACATTGAATGTTACAAATGCCACAATTATGGACACATAGCTCGTGATTGTAGAAGCATGATGGATACATCCATCAGGAACAAGAAGGTTTGGAGAAGAAAGAAAGAACAAAAAGAGCAAGTGAATGAAGAACATGTGAATAAAGAACAAGTGAATAAGAGCAGGTGAATGAAGTACTCCTAGAAATCATACTCTCAAGATTTGCAGTAGTGTGAAATCATGATGAATCTACATGTAAAGAGGAAGATGTCAAGGATGACTCTACATCATAGCAACTTTATCCATTTTTCTAAGCCATGAAGATTGGAGACTCCAAGTAAACATGAATGTTGAAGAGGGGGAGTCTAGGCGGTAACTATTGTAGATCAGAGGACTATCTTTCGGGTAGTCTGAAGTGTTTATTTGTAGATTTTGGGAAGATATATTATGAATGACATGGTGGTTTATTAAGAAGAAATTTTGGAAGAATACATCTCCATGTTGGTATGAAAAATTCAACTAGCAGTTACGAAGAATATCATTGACATTTTTTAGGCAAAGTTCATGATTGTATGGAATATTTCAAGCATGTATCCAGGCATGGACATATTCAACACAAATTATTGCAGACATGTAGAGCTTGATTTGTAGACAACTTGAGAAGCAAGAATATGTAGTGATCAGTGACAACAAAGTCAAATAAGCCTTTAGAAGAGTAATGTGACAGATGGGTCAACATTGTGTGTACTAGAGTCATGGACAATTTCGTGACACATGGACATAAATGAATTCATGAGATATGTGGCAGGTCTAGAAGACAATACTTGACATAAATCAGAGAATGTACATAACAGTGGATGAAAGCAGGAAATCAGAAGGAATTGCAAAAAGGAAGATGGACTCATTGTAAAAAATATGACTCAAAAGTAAAGCATATTGACAGAGAAAAACCATCAGGAAGACTTATACTGTCAAGAGATGATTATTGGTTGATTATGTCATTTATGTCAGTTCGATGAAGATGACAAGCCTTGAAAACTTGAAGTCAAGTTATGAAGGAATCTTAACATGAACGTTTTTCATATAGATCACTAGATTACAATAAGAGGAAGCACCAATGGACAAAGAGCATCGAAAGAGAGGAAATAAATCATATACAGGAAGACCCACATTTATCTACGTGACATCTTGAAAAAGAAGACATGGGGAGAGAAATAGTCAGAGGCAGTTACCCTTAATGTCAAAGGACAAGAGAAAGAAAAAAGGTAGAAGATAAAGATAAGAGGCATGAAGATAGGGGAAGCGCATGAAGACATAGAGAGACTGTTCAAAGAAGGTATATTGTCAGCAGAAGTTACTCTTTGCCATTGTATTCAAAGGGGAAGAGAAAGATTAGTAGAGAAAGACCAGAAGCATGAAGACAGGGGGAGCAACCCCAAAGAGAGTTACTCTTTTCCATTTATGTCAAAGGGGGAGAGAAACATGAGGTGAGAAATATCAAAATCAATGCCACAGGGGGAGTATGAGTGTCTCCATCAATACCAAATGGGGTGTATGAGTGTTTCCATCAAAGCCAAAGGGGGATATTGTTGGAAAGTTAGTTATCATTGATGTCAATCCTACATATCAACTCTAAAAGAAGCTCAAGTAACTGGTGTATTTGAAGAAGTCTCCAAAGTGGTCCCATTATGGTGTAGCTCTAAGCATGGCCCTCATGGGAATATGCTTTGAAGAAGTCTACAAGAAGCCCTGGAAATATAGCCAATTGGTTAAGTAGTTAAGAAGCCCAGACAGTGTGGTCATGGAGCCTAAAGTTGATCGAAGAAGAATACCATGAAGGACATTGAAAATGCATGTAACACATCCATATATTGATAATCTTTATCATGCTATTTCAAACGGTAGGTGGTACTTCAGATGGTTCCTCACGATTGAGGAGATTTTCCCTCTTAAAGATGAAGCCGAAAGCAAATGAAGAAGCCCCAGATCTAAGAATAAAAAGTTACAACTCAACCCCTAAAAAGTGTTGCAAACAAGAAGTTACAAGTCAACCCCATTGCAATGAATATTAAAATAAATATTAAAGATATTGTTTGGTAAATTTGACCCCAATCGAATAATCATTAAAAATTATATTGAATTTTATTTGGGTGAAATCGGCCCTAAAAAGAGGGTGTCAGATCTAGTATAAATAAGGCACCTAGGAGTTCAATTGTGATATCAACTCAAGTGATTTTTATCTGAGGTAAACAAGGAGACATGGGGTGAATTTTAGAGGGAATATGAAGTGAATAAGGACAAAATTCCAAGAGAGGATGAAGTCTTGTGATGATTTGTTCTAAGATGCGTTATTTAAAGGTCATCTTACCATTTTTGCTATAACTTGTTTTCTAGAATGATTTAGATAGTGAAACTTGGAGGGCGTTAAGAAAACATATCAGGGTACCTATGATAAAAATTCAATCTTTTAGGGCATTGCATTTTTGGAAATACACTCTGTGGAAGATAGGGTTTTTGACTAGTCCTAAAAGTGTCTCAAACATGTGTAATGAGCAAACTAGTCAGAACTTCTTCATAGAGGATCCAAATTCTATGAGACCAACTGAATTGGAAATATTACAGTCTGTAGTATGTTGTGTGTGAGTTTCACAACTATATATCAAATATTCAGTGCATGGCATGGTCTACAAGTTAGCTCTCCAGAATAGGCCAAAATCCAACAAGGTCTGCCATTTTCGCTATAACTCCTTTTCAGGGATGATTCAGGGAATAAAACTTGGAGGAATTTCAGAGAAGATATTGAAGAATTTTTGGTACAAGTTTCAAAACTTTATTCATTACAGGTAGGGTGTTATGCTTGTTGAAAATTATGATTTGTGACTAATTCAAAAACTAGTCTCGCAAGACAAAGGGAAAGTTTGATGAAGATGCTATTCTCTTATTGTTGAAGTTAAGGAAGGTTTACATGTCTATGATCACATACACCGGGCTGCTACATGACTAAAGGTATTCTTTCTATGTGTTCTATTTTGATGGTTATGGTATATGCTTAAACCATATATTGGATGGTTTGGCACATGCTTAAGACATGCTTTTGGCATATGGTTTGAGGAGCATCTTGGATATTGGGCACATAGTTTGAGATGTACTTTGGTATATGTTTACATGTTTGAGGCACATCTTGGTACATGGTTGATTGATGTTGTGGTACATATCTTAGTACATGGTTGATGGATGTTATGTCACATGTTTGAGGCATATCTTGGCACATGGTTTATGGATATGGAACGTGCTTGTTACATGGATGATATGGCACACATTTCTTAGCATATGATTTGATGCACATCTTGGTGATGATCTTGGTGTATGATTTATGAGAATGGATCTAGTCTTATTGATGATGTTATTGATGATGAGGTATCAGTATCAGTGACATGTTGGATGATGATAGTGATAGGTTGATTATCGGGGACAATGATTATCAATGACAGGTTGATTATCATGGACAATGATTATCAGTGACATGTTGATTATCGGTGACAGTGTGAGTGACAGGTTGAGTCTGCACTTATATTTCAGGGTGGAAGGAAGGGGCAAGGAAAGGGGTTCATAGCCTCCTTCCGGTTGGAGCCGGAGAATATAGGGAGTTGGAGCTTCCTTCAGGATGGAGCTTGTATATCAAGAGGTCATAGCCTCCTTCTAGTTGGAGTTGGAGAATACAGGGAGCTCAATCTTCCTTTATGTTGCAGCTTGTAAATCAGGGGGTTGGAGCCTCCTTCTAGTTGGAGCTGGAGAATTCAAGGACTTGTATCTTCCTTCAAGTTGGATCCTATAAATAGGGGGTTGAAGTCTCCTTCCAGTTGGTGCTGGAGAATTTGGAAGTTGTTGCTTCCTATGAATGTAATCTTTGATATATAAGAAATCATTACGTGGTTTTCTCCCATTTGGGTTTCCACGTAAATACTGGTGTACTGTGTATTTGTGTATGATGTGATGCATTGTCTATGGTTATGTGTTTATGATATGTTAAATGCAATCATACGTGAATGGAATCATTGATAATTTAATGTTGTGATTGAAATTGGTAAAAAAATGGTCAATATTGATTCACCCGCCCTCTCTCGGTATTGGTGAATATTCCAATAATAGATGCCTTGAATGTCAAAGTAAAAGTATCATCACACAATAAAATAAAGCCAAAAATAATATTTTATGTTTGAAGTAGACTCTCTCTGTCTACTTCCCTCTAACAATGTTTCCCTATGCTTAATTAAATTTGCATCAATAGATTTCTTTTCTTCAACCTTTGACATCTATGGATGCATGTTATCAAATGTAATTTTTCTTACTTCATCCTCAAGTTTGGCAAGAAGGTATTTGATGGTATAGGAGGATGTCTCAGATGAATCAAAACTAACATAAATGGTAGCCCATTTTCCTTTACTTGGTTGAGGCTCAATGGTTAAAGCTTTGTATTTTTTTGGAAGTTGAACAAAGTGTGCATGTGAGGTACTAGAAGTAATAGGTTGAGCAGGCTATAATTGAGGAGGAGGAGGAAGTGGCAATGACATAATGGTCCAATGAACTACACTAGAGGGAGGATTAGTTGGTATATTTTCCCAACCATCATTGACCAGTGGCACATGGTGTAGCATATGGGCTGCTCAGGAAAGTTTGCAATACTTGGGTGTGGTTGAAGAGTAGGTACAATACGTGGCTGAAAGGTAGGGTGGCCAACGAGATTTAAATAGTCAGTTTGGACTAGTTGGTTGAACTCCTCAAAGTTAGCATCGAAATGTATGGAGAACCTCATCATTTTTTTTCTGCCTCTTTTCACAAATCCATTAGGCATTCTACCTCAGTTTCCTTTGTTGCTCCTATTACTAGAGTCGTTTTTGCCTTGACTAAAGAAACACATTTAAATATCCATCAACAATCAAATTAGTACATATATACAAGCTACACTATGTTAATCATCAAATGCCATTTTTCTTTAAAACACTTTAACAATGGCTCTGAACTAACCAAGCAATCAAGCACGTCAAGCGTATATGAAAATGAATAAGGAAAACAAGGAAGAAATCATAAACAACCCTTTCTTTGCTTGTTGTCCACAACATTGAAACTGTGAATTATTTATCGAACTGTCATTGATCTTATTGAACATGGGAAATGAATGTAAATGGAATTATAAATGGCAAGGAGTAATGAAAAGGACTTGTAACTTATGGAAAATGTAATAGATGATAGGAATGCACGATAAAAATATATGTTCAAAATCCATTTATACCAGTTTTGCTCACAACTTTTTTCCTATTCTCTTGAATAAGATTTATATAAGCAAGAATTATAAACTATTCAAATGTGCTTGAGCATTCAATTAATCCATACAATGTCTACAAGATACATCTCCAAAATAGTAAGCTACTCACACATCATATTGTTGATTTAAAAAAATGTTCTCTTAAAAGTCCACTTTAAAGTCTTATTATAATCAATTATATCAACAAGGTGAGTTGTTTTCATGAACTTTTAATGAAATATGTTTTGAGACATAATTCCTGGAAAGTTGTATAAAATGAGAGGGTGATGCTCTGTTAACATAAAATACAAAATAGACTTTAAATCCATATATCATAATTTTCATCCCCATTTCTAAACATTCATTACAATTTTATTCAATAGTCTGAACTTGTATCACCAACTTAACAGATTTAGTCACTATATCTTTGTCAACTATTAAATCTTATGAATGTCTTGGGTTATAATAATCAATCGACCATAGTATAAACTGAAACAAACTTGCTCAAGAGAAAATCAAATTTTAGACCACATTGCATGTACTAATTAGAACTTGAAAGGGATGCCATGGGCAACAAAGACACATAATGCATTCAAAATGGTCATAATGTTGTAGCATGCCAAGTCATAGTCATAGTCATATCATGACTTTTCAAAAGAACAATGTCAACAAAGAATGTGTATAGCCATATTATTTATCTGGGTCAAGTTTGAATGTAACCAAGTTTCGAACTCAATACAATCGGGAAGCCAAACAATATAACATTTCTTGAAAGACATAGTTATTAATCAAGGCTCAAACTTGAAACCCCATGCTTGGTTATGAAAAAAATAATTCTTTGTCACTCATCAACGCCATCCGAAAGAAATCACCATTAAACATTGCACGAGTTTGAAACCAATACGACTAGGAAACAATATAATATTGATCAATTCAAATTCGAACCTGGAACCTTATTTTGGCAACAATGAAACCATTGTCTGGTTGTAAGGAACGGACAATTCTTATTGGCCCTTTAAACTTTATCAAACACCAACTATCTCCTACATAGTCATGAGTTTGATACTGAACTTAGACTCAGCGCAAAATAAAGGCCAAAAATAACATTGGCTATAGAAAACACCTAACAACCCACATGCAAACTTTCAATCCGGTCAATGATCTTATAAGTCGTTGGTTCAAAACCCAACTTCAAATCAATAGTGACAGATAACCTTTAAATATTGGTTGCAAAACATGGGCAACACCATTTCGAAATGAATAAAAAACTCAATATATCCATATAAAACTTCAAACTCAAATTTCGACCCACACCAACAACAATAAGAGTTGACTCAAAACATTGCTTAATTGAAAGTGTAGAATAATTCACAAATTTTATATGAAATATGGGCATGAGTTTCAAAACCAAAATCAATTGAAACCTTTGTTGGTCACATACCAAAAACGAATAGCTTATACTCATTCAAATAACTTTGAGGGCAACGGATTCAAAACCCAATTCTGACTCGGCCAAGACAAACCTTCTAATGTTCGTTGTAACTTATTTGTTTCAAAAGTAAACTTGAGATTGGTATATATATACATATATAAAATTTTGAACAACACCAGACCCACATCCAAAATGACCAACATGTCTCAAAACATGATTTTCTCAATCAGAATACCATAGAGTAGAGGAATATTCAGAGGAACTTGAACCCAGGTCATAACTTCCAATAAAATCAAATGGGTTTACTCCAATAGCCATACTGATAATTTTAAAAATAAGTGGAAAGTGAAAAAATGAACCCAGGTCATAACTTCCAATAAAATCAAATGGGTTTACTCCAATAACCATACTGATAATTTTAAAAATAAGTGGAAAGTGAAAAAAATGCATGGACTGAGGAAGACAATCATCAGAGTAACCATTTCAACAACATAAACCTTTGGATATTTTATTTATTAAGAGTGAAAAAGCAGGGGAAAAGAGAAGCATACTAAAAAACCAGTCAAGAACCAGAGCCATAAATTATTAGTGCGCAAAACGCTTGCACATGATGCTCAACAAACTTATATGTGCATACCTAGGCTTGAGCTCTTTTAATACTAATGTTGATGGGTGAAAAACAGTTGCTACAACTGCCAATAGCAAAATTTCTAAACCAGGCTCGAGCTCTGTCTTTTCACAACTCCAAAAAAATGAAATGACCAAAGCCCAAGGCATAATGGAGGGTGGTATATGCGAGACTGTGGGATTAATTACAACATTCTTGCATATTAATGTCTGTCCAACCCATCATGTCGGCCTCCATACACAACTCACATGTTAATGCCACTTATCACTTCAAATAATTTGCATGAGCCTTCAACATATACACCATGTGCCATATTAACCAATCACATGTTGATACCAAAATGCCATGTTAGCACATAACCATGCGCTTAATATGCCCTTTAATCATTGTTATCAAAACTTGTCACCTCACAATAAGAACTAATCAAATCAATACTCATGTGAATAGGCTAGGGTTTATTTTGTTTGCATTTTCACCATATGCCATATAAACCATATATTAAATACTATGTAATAACCCAAGTTTTATGCTTTTCAAACATATGCAGCACCTCCATATTGCATATCAAAACCAAAGTTTTCAATGTTTGTTCATAGATTGAATGTTTAAAATTAACATAACCTTATGTCCATCACCTTTAAATATGAAACCATGTAAAGTGTATCCATAGCATAACCTTTGTATATACCAAGACTTTATAACAAGATTTGTGCATATGTTATGAAAACTTTTCATATGTACATGGCTTGTAAAACCATGTTTGGTCCCTCATACCTTGTTCTTATTTGCATGTATATCAAACATATAGTTCACATGTCTTTAAGAGCAGAAAGAATGATTCAAATTTCTTTTGCATATGCGATCATGTGAATAAGACAATAAATTCCACAAGTGTTGTGTCCATAAAAGCCGAGGAACGAAGAGAAGTCATCATCATAGTCATGCATCAAATTGAAATGCATCAACCCACATCTAATCATTCCATGAATCATATACATCATAACTTTTGAATATTCATCATAATACCATTGATGCAGATATGTATTTGTGTAGAGGGAAATGCTTGAAATATGACCATTTACATGTATTCTAATAGGGGATCCCACCTATTGGGATTTTTGGGTGTACTGACTTAAGAAGGGGTTGTCTCTCATTTCATGGGAAGAAGGGGTCGAAGGCCCAAAGGCTTGTAGTCGGAAAAATATAAAATCCAATCATTAACCTTCTATATGCTCACCCAAGAATCTCGAGGACAATGAAATGTTTCTCATAAGAAACTGATGAGACACGTAAAAGAATAACTAATAACAAAATGCTAACTAGGGTGGAGCATGTTTGGGCACTATTTTTATTTCTTAGGTAGAATCCCCACACATGTTTTCAACTTGGGGAAGCATGATGTGACCAGGGTGGAGTCAAGGTGGGCACAATTTTTCATGCTTAGGTACAAGCCCCACCTTGGATTCAACTTGGAAACATCCTAAAAGAATAAAAGGCAATAAATGGGTTTGGAAAAAGGTTGCATTGAAAATGAAGGTGCATCACAACCTCTACAAAGGAACCCATAAATGAGACACTGCAACCTCTTGTATGTCATGAAACCCCATGCACAAAAGTCTTACCCCCATCCATGACACCTCATCAACGTGACTTAGAAGGAGGTCCCCTCGAGAAATGCCCCTAAACTTGAGGTATGATTCACCCAATAGGTCGTATTTTCAACCCTCCCAGACCTAAACTTCGCAAATTGCATAGGATCTTTGAGCATTGGTTTATTTTGATGAGGTGGTTTGTATGTACATGCTTAGATGGATATTTTATCGATTTGATTTCCTCATCATGAAGCATTTGACTTCAGATCCTTGGAGGGTATATCCATTTGTCTTTGTAGGACCCAACTGGTGGACAATTTCAAAAGAACAAGTATAACTTGGGCTTCCATGGGGCTTGAGGCCGACAAGTTGGATGCCAAGGGCCCACATTCTGGATGATAAATACATGCCTTTGGAGGCCTAGAAGACACCATGGATGACCTAACCTATCCCCTACCACCCAAACGACTTGCCTAAGCAGGACAAAATGTCACCTTTGATGGTTTGATGTCACATTGGGGCTAGGGTTTGGTGGTGGCTGAGGACACTTGGCACGTTTGAACAAAAGAAGCCTTACATCATGTAACAAAAGGTTGTCTTGAAGACATGTGACCTTTGGAGGCCTAACACACTCAACTCCTTCTCCATCGACTTGCCAAAGTGCCAAAACGTCACGCTAGAAGGGTGACGTCTCACTTTAGGGTTTACCTTATGTGCAAATTATGAGTTAAAAAAAGTATTCTTTTGCATAAAGGGGGAAAAGAAGGGTTGTTGTCCCCTTATTTTGTGTTTTACGCTAACTTTTGTGGAAAAATTGTGTTTAGAACATTTTGTATAAATAAAGATATTTTGTATCTCATTTGGATCATAACTCTCCCTCTTGTGAGAGGATATTGGCTGAAATTTGTACCCTCTTGCAAATTTTTGGTATCTCTCTCTTGTGCAAACTATTCTTGGTGAATGCTTGAGCTAGAGTGGTGCGCCCCTCTTGAAGCCTTATGTTCTTTCTCTTGGACGGTAATTTGCTTGGTGAACTGGGGTTTGTTCTCTCTCTCTAGGAATTGGTAAGGAAAAACTGCATTTGTTAGTTCTTTCTTGCTTTGTTCTTGGTCATTGTTGGTTGAAACCCTAGGAGGAGTATGTTGCATACACCCTCCATTAAGCTTCATCTTATTTTCTAAGTTTATAAGTGATTTTTGGGTAAGGGTTGCTAGGAGAAGTACAAGTGTGTACACCCTCCTAGATCTACCCTAGGTTGATTGGCATGCCCTAGGGAGTAAGACTATCTACACCCCTAGGGATCTTGTTGATCCAACTCACACTTAAATGACTCCATTCACCCATTTTTAAATGCACTTATCTGAAATTTTTGCATTGGATAAATAAATAGGTTGCCTTGGTAAACGTGATGTAGTGAGATATCAATCTTGTTCAAGTTGGATTATTTTCTACATGTTATAAGCATTCTTGTGCCCGAGGGGCGTCCTCTTTAGGCCAAGAAATTTCCTTCTGTAATAATTTTAATGCTATAGCCATTAGGGCTTCAACAAACCCTAAAAACATTTTTGAATAACTCACAATTCGCCCGTCAGAAGTTGCTAATATTTTGCCCCTACAACCTACTAATCCTAGTGCACTTTTTGGGTGGATTACTTGCAATTTTTGGTGGCTGATTTTTATGTTGTAACAACTTGTTTGCTACAGCCATAAGGATACAATTATATCAATGCAACAATTGTTTATGACAGCCTTACATTTATGCTAAAGTCTTGTTCTTTCAATATTAGGTTCTACTAGTTATACCTAGCTTAAGGTCTTGTATCATTTACGTGAATTTTAGCATATTTTTAGCATCTCTAATAATCACTTGTTCACTGATATATATCTTTGTTGACTGTTATAGCAATTAGGGATATCAAGCTTAACTTTCTTTTCCACCTAACATATAGCTCATACAATTGGTTTTTCCTGTGTCTCAGGTAGGTACTATCATCATCTACAGGTGCTTGAACTTCTTGGAAACCATTGAATACCACCAAGACTTGATTCCATATTTAATTCCATCTAGCAACTTGACCTATAGATGCATTCATATCATCATCTCACTTTTCGTGTCATTCCCCCCTAGGGTCACCTGGAATCCCCCCCTTGAGGTGATCACTTCACCTCTAAAGTGATAGGAAGAATACCTATCCAAGGTGACAATGGATAGGTTTTCCTTTAGTTGTCTCCATGTTGTGGTTTGGGTCGGGCTTTTCCCAACCTACAACTTGTGCAATAAAATTTTGGCATCAATGCCGGGGAGGAGTTTGAATCCTCTTAAGAACCCTACAACACTTTGGCAAGCTATCCCAAAGCCTTTCCCCAATTTGTCTGGTGACTTTGCTTGAGGGAAGTTCCCTCTCCCCTTTTTCTTTGATGAACTTTCTAGGTTCATCTGGTGAATCCACAACCAATAAACCTACCTTTCCCCGATTACCCTTTCGATCCTTTGATGAGCCTTGATCTCATCCGACGACTCCATTAAGGTATTACCCTAAGTAATGGAACCATGGCCTCATGGGACTTACCGTGGGCATTCCATAAGGTGTATCCTTCCCTTGATGTTTAGAATATCTCCATATATCCAAATCATTTCTCTATGGAGTGGAGGGAAAATTGCCCTAATTTTGATGGTGATCCATCTCTAACAGTCACCTATGTATTTATATGAAGTATGCTTCAAGCTTAAATGTGCTACATGAATATGCACTAATGAAAATTTTTGTATCTTCACTGGAATCAAGTCAAAGGAATTGGCTTGCATACTTATGTAATCCAAGGAGTATCCCATATTCTACAAAGCTCATTGAAGAATTCCTCGGGCATTCTCGACCACCTACCCAAAATCTGCAGGATACTTTCCAAGAGCTCAGAGATGCTCTTTGCAGAGAAGGTTTTCCTATAGATGAGGATTCCGATGAAGGTTCTCATGATGAGAAGTGCTTGAAGGGCATATATATGAAGAGAGTTACCAGGAAGATCCCATTGAATTTTCTCATGTTGAAGATCTGGACAAGACATTTGATAAAGATGAAGTGCTCATATCTTCCCTTCCATTTCATGAAGACGTTCAGGCCTTTGTTCCTCCTTCACATCAAGAAGAGAACATGATGAGTTGTAATCCTTTGGAAGATATTGATGACACTTTATTCCATGACTTTGGAAATGGAGAAGTATTAGAGGAACCCTTGGGTGCAACAAACCCTTTTTCTAAAACACAAACAAAGCATCCTACACTAAGGATCAAGCCCCTCATGATGAAGAGGTGGTGAAGGAGCATGTCCATAAAGATAAAGAAGAATCTTGACGAGGAGCAACATGTTGAGACATCGTGTTCTTTGCTCTTGCTTGATGAGGGTGAGTTTTTTCAAACTTGTCTTCCTCCTGCACATGAAGATGAAGAAATGATTAGCCTCGATGATGCAAATGATCTCATGCAAAACCTCTCCAATGTGGTAGATCTACACATTGATGATTTCATACAAGTTGGGAGATGTAGATTGGATTTTGCTTGTTTCATTTTTTATAGAGACCCCATTTACGACATTGAGCATAGATCTCAAGCAAAAATGGTTGATTTTTCATCACCATAGGACTGGTCTTCATACATGTATGATTCAGATGTTTGGAAACCTAGTGATGATATGGTTACAGATTTGTTTTTCCCTTTCGAGGATGACTTGTCACAGCATACTCAGGGTGATCTTTGGTCAACCCTTGATATGCACCCTTTTGGGGATGCATATTTGTTCTTTCAGGACTTTCAACCATTGTGCTCATATTTTGGTAGACACTAGGTTGTGGTTAGCCTAGGCCACTCCGAGGTCCACACTACCAAACATAAGTACTTTCATATTGAGATTTTTGGTGGGGATTTATAGATAAAGAAGCGGTGTTTCTTAAGTGTAAGGGAGGAGTTTTTCTCTACACATGAGGTTGTACCTTAGCCCATTTCCCCTTGTTTTGGAAATCAACAATTTTTCATGGGATCCTTTACCTCCTCTCAACATTAAGGAGGCAGTAACATTTCAAGCGAAGATGAAGAACAAGCCCTTGAAGATGAATATAATGTTGATGAAAACCCTACTGATTTGTTGACACTTGATCTTGTTGAAACGTGTTATAGATTAAACTTTTTATGTGCCATGATTGCATAGCAATATGGTTTCAATGATGAAGAATACTTCCACAAAACACATCATGTTGAAGATACACTTGAAGCTGCTCTGACTTATGTTCTTGCTACACACGAAGACAAAGAAATGGTCAATTCCAGTAATGAATATGAGCCATCATCTACATACAATAGTCCCATTAAGATATGGATCGATCATGCTTGTGGATGTTCTTTCAAGTAGGATTTCCTCCCTCCTACCCATCTCCATGAGTTTCATTTCATCATTGATTATATGTATATTTATGCTCATGATCATTACGTGCTTAATTTATCTATGTTGTATTACATGATTAAACAGAGGGGGAGATAGTTTGATGAGATGATCAGTTGGTTCCACTGGTTGTATGACTTCCCCTGACATTTCAGGACGTAATCTTCAGGGCTCCAAGGCCCCAGGTAAGTAGGTAGATCATTTTGATTTCCTACATATTACATATTGATTACTAATGGTAGTTTAGTTCCATTTCATTTTTGGTTTTTCATTTTTCTCTACTTGCATTATTGATTTACATCATATATATGAAGAATTCTAAAAAAAATATTTTATAGATTAGTTGTCATTTTTTGTTTTCGATCATATGGACAAAGGATGAGTGAAGCCATCCCACTCTTAATAGTTAGTTGTTTCAGTGTATGTAGGCACAGGTCTACCAAGAGATGTTGTGGTTCTCATCCACCCTACATCGAGTACATGTCCCCAAGTAGGAGCTAGATGTTATCCCCAACTTCTAGGGATAACTAAGGATATGATGTCTTGAGGCCCTCAAGTTGTAGACAAGGAGTACCAAGAGACAGTTTGACCAGCAGTGTCCACTTGCACAAACAGAGACCCACCTGACCACCACATCTCCAATTTCATCACAATGGTATCCAACACATCAGCTGGCCTCTAGAAGACATTAGGTCTTACTCCATGAGGTACAAGCCAGGTATTATGTTGAGTGTCATTCCAATATTTGAGGAATTTGAGTTTGATGCATCTATTACAACTTTTTAGTATGTTACTTTTGCTTGGACATTATGGTCTTTGCCATGTTTCTCTTTGGTGGTTGACATTGCGCCCTAGCAAGTGGATTACTCTTAGGGGTAGGATTTCTATTGGGAGGTCATCTTGACGATTCATCGTGCCATTCCCGACCATACAAGTCATTTTCCACACTTTTTCCCCTCGCCTCCTCACCTTTTGGGATTTTTGGGTGTACTGACCCAAGAAGGGGTTGTCCCTCATTTAATGGGAGAAAGGGGTTGAAGGCCCAGAGGCTTATAGCTGAAAAAAGATAAAATCCAATCATTAACCTTCTAGATGCTCACCTAGAGATCCTGATGACAATGAAATGTTTCGCATAAGAAACTAATGGGACCCGTAAAACAACAACTAATAACAAAATGCCAACCAGGGTGGAGCATGTGTGGGCATTGCTTTTATTCCTTAGGTAGAAGCCCCACACATGTTTTCAAATTGGGGAATCATGATGTGACCAGGGTAGAGTCAAGGTGGGTACAATTTTTCATGCTTAGGTAGAAGCCCCACCTTGGCTTCAATTTGGAAACATCCTAAAAGAATAAAAGGCAATCAATGGACTTAGAAAAAGGTTGCATTGAAAATGAAGGTGCAACACACTCTCTACAAAGGCACCCATAAATGAGACACTACAACCCTTTGTATGTCATGAAACCCCAAGCCCAAAAGTCTTGCCCCCATCCATGACACCTCATCCACATGACTTAGAAGGAGGTCCCTTGGGAAATACCCCTAAACTTGAAGTATGGTTCACCCAATACGTCATTTTGTCAACCCTCCCATACCCAAACTTGGAAAATTGCATAAGTTATTTGAGCATTGGTTTATTTTGATGAGGTGGTTTGGATGTACATGCTTAGATGACTCTTTTATTAATTTGATTTACTCGTCATGATGCATTTAAATTGAGATCCTTGGAGGGCGTATCCATTTGTCTTTGTAGGACCCAGCTGGTGGACAATTTTGGAAGAACAAGCCTTGCTTGGGATTCCATAGGGCTTGAATCCCACAACTTGGATGCCAAGGGCCCACATGTCGGATGATGAAGACATGCCTTTGGAGGCCTAGAAGACATTATGGAGGACCTAACCTAGCCCCTACCACCCAAACGACTTGCCTAAGTAGGCCAAAACATCACCTTTGAGGGTTTGATGTCACATCAGGGCTAGGGTTTGGTGGTGGTTGAGGACACTAGGCACATTTGAAGGAAAGAAGCCTTGGATAATGGAAGAGAAGCTTGGATTAAAGACATGTGGCCTTTGGAGGACCAACACACTCATCTCTTTCTCCAACGACTTGCAAAAGTGTCAAAACGTCACCCTAGAAGGGTGACATCTCACTTGAGGATTTACCTTATGTGCAAATTATGGATTAAAAAAGTATTATTTTGTGTAAAGGGGAAAAATAAGGGTTGTTGTCCCCTTATTTTGTGGCTTACCCTAACTTTTTTGGATAAACTATGTTTAGAACATTTTGTATAAATAGAAATCATTTGTATCTCATTTGGATCACAACTCTCCCTCTTGTGAGAGGATATTGGATTAAATTTGCGCCTTCTTGGGAATTTTTTGTATATCTCTCTTGTGCAAATGTTTCTTGGTGATTTTTCTTGGTGAATTATTGAGCTAAAGTGGTGCACCCCTCTTGAAGGCTTATGTTCTTGCTCTTGGATGGTAATTTGCTTGGTGAATTAGGGTTTGATCTCTCTCTCTCTCTAGGAATTGGTAAGGAAAATCTGCATTTGTTAGTTCTTTCTTGCTTTATTCTTGGTCATTGTTGGTTGAAACCATAGGAGGAGTATGTTGCATACACCCTCCATTAAGCTCCATCTTATTTGCTAGGTTTATAAGTCATCTTTGGGTAAAGGTTGCTAGGAGAAGTATGAGTGCGTACACCCTCCTAGATCTACCCTAGGTTGATTGGTATGTCTTGGGGAGTAAGAGTATTTACACCCCTACGGATCTTGTTGATCCAACTCACACTTCTAAGACTCCATTCACCCATTTTTAAAGGCACTAATCTGAAATTTTTGTATCAGAGAAATAAATTGTTTGCCTTGGTAAACATGATTTAGTGAGATATCAATCTTGTTCAAGTTGGGTTATTTTCTACATGTTATAAGTATTCTTGTGCCATAAGGGCGTCCTATTTAGGCCAAACAATTTGTTGTTGTAATAAGTTTAATGCTACAACCATTAGGGCTACAACAAACCCTAAAAACCTTCTTGGATAACTCAGAATTCAACCGTCAAAAGTTGTTAATATTTTGCCCCTACAATCTACTAATCCTAGCACACTTTTTGGGTGGATTACTTGCAATTTTTGGTGGCTGATTTTTATGCTGTAACAACTTGTTTTCTACAGCCATAAGGCTGCAATTATATCTCTGCAACACTTGTTTATGATAGCCTTAAATTTATGCTAAATTGTTTCTCTTTCAATCTTGAGTTGTACTAGTTATACCTAGCTTAAGCTCTTGTATCATTTACGTGACTTTTAACATATTTTAGCATCTATAATAATCATTTGTTCACTAATATATATCTTTTTTGACTGCTTCAATTAGGGACAACAAGATTAACTTTTTTTTCCACCGAACATATAGGTCGTACAATTGGTTTTTCTTGTGTCTCGGGCAGGTACTATCAACATCCACAGGTGCTTGAACTTCTTGGAAACCATTGACTACACCCATGACTTGATTCCAACAATCCTTTTATGTATCAACTTGACCTATAGGGGCATTCATCTCATCATCTCACTTTCCGTGTCATTCCCCCCTAGGGTCACCCATGATTCCCTCCTTGAGGTGATCACTTTACCTCTAAAGTGACGAGAATACCTATCTAAGGTGACAGTGGGTAGGTTTTCCCTTAGTTGTATCCATATTGTGGTTTGTGTCGGGGTTTTGCTAACCTACAACTTGTGTGATAATAGATTTCATATGGGATCCATACAACTCTCAAGCATTACACCAACATAATTGAGCATCCATTACCTCTATTATTTAGGCTAGAGGGTGTTGTAGTCTAAGGGAAAGTAAGATAAGGTTATCGGTAGATCCTTACATAGAGCAATACACAAACACATAAAGATACAAATAGACATACACAGGCAATGGGAGAACCATCAATTGTGTGTGATGTACATTTACCAATCGGTTACATTTCCTAAATGTTCGGTCGGTCAACTCTAACAGTTTATTTGGCCGACTTCCCTAATCGACTATTGTAGTCAACTAGCAGGTCTAGTTCGCAAAACCATCTATCCCCTACAACATTCCCCCCCCCACCCATTCCCCGTCAATTTCTTGCTTGTCCTGAGCAAGGGGAGAGTGTGGCTATTACATTGAAAAAGTTTTTATAAACTCGAGTGGTGCCCCGAAGATGTTTTTACCAGTAGGTTATATATTCTTTAAATATATTTACAAAATGAGAATGAGAAAGAGAGAAAATAGAGATGAACAAGACATTGGTGTCGACCAATGGTAGAGTCCCTTTGCTTGTTTGCCGCTTGCTTGTTCGTGACTTTTCCTCTGGTTGTACATTCTTCTCATATGTTTCTGAAGGAATTTCCCACTCACACATTCTAATATTTGGAGGTAGAGGTGTTGTTTGGACTTGTACATGCAATTCTTCCGAGCCTTCAATTAAATCCTCTTGAGTTTTTGAACGATGGTTGTTGCTCAGAATATTTGACTCGGATGGGGTGGGATCTGAAAGCTTGAAGTTTTTTTGGTAAGTTGATGTTGCTCCCAACTGTTATACAGGTAAGTATGGTACCCCCTCAAATGTTGTTTGATAGATAAACAAATTCATTTGTGGCAAGTACTTAGGGAACATTTGCCATTGTTCGACTGAGTGTTGTGCTTCTATGCCCACTGTCTTCATTTGTCCCAAAATTTCTAAATTTTCTGTCAAGGATGCTTCCTGTACTATGGTCGATTCCGGGTCAAAGTTTTTCTTGGCTTCTTATGTTTTCTCTTTGATTCGGACGAGACGCTTGAACGGTTGATCTATTATCATTTTAGCTTTGCTTACTTCTTTCAACCATTCCATTTCTTGTTTAGATAGTTCTACTTCGACTACTTTTTATTTTCTCAGCTGATTAGATATGACTTGTTTGGACTTTGTGTTAGTGGTGAGTAGTCGAGATGTTCTCAAGTTTGCAATTACAGTTTTTGTGTTTTCAACTTGTTGTAAGTGGTAGAAAAGTATGATGGTCAGTTGTTGAGTACCATACTTAGTGTTGCTCCCTATGAGTTGGCCAATTCTAGTTGGTCATGTACCTCTTTTAAATTTTGAAGCTCTGCATGTAGAATTATTGTTATCTGTTGAGCCAATCCAGCCTATTATTCCTCAATGCCCTCTTGTGTGATTTCTTGAGTTCTTTATTTTCTTGTCTTAGGTGCTATATTTCTGCCTAATTGTTAGCACCTGTGGATACAACTGCTTCAACCAAACATTTTATTGTTGCTAGAGGATTGACTCCTTTTGTCAGATGTTCAATGCCAAACTTCTCTTTGGAAAGTAGAGTGCAGTCGTTTAATATATTTTTCTCCTTATTTCTCCTAACCGTCAGTTGAGCAACATCTCTAAGGGCTCTCTTCGACCTGTTTCTTGCTTCTTTATTGACTTCGGCATACAAGTCGAGCATCTATTCATATGATGCGGCTGCACAGTCAAATATTGTTTCTAGAGGGGGCTTTTTCCACCCAACTGTCTTGAAGGCTGTAAAAGTAATCACCCTTGGAGTTTTGTCCTTTCTATGAATGGTCTTTTTCTTTTTGCTACTCTTTTATATAGGTTCTTTCTCTTTCTCTGATCCAACACAATTTCCTTTCCTTGTATCATATTGCCCTTGGTCTTGTTTATTTGTCTCACCTTTTACTTTCTACTTGTCGGGGTTCGCTNTTGTTTTGGAGGACCTGAATGGTGTTTATACAGGCTTTCTTGAAGGAGGGTTTTCTTGTGGACCACTTGCTTTCTTAGGGGATCCTAGTTTAGTGTTATTGTCTCTAATTTCTTGATATTTATGTTGGGTCAAGTCTGCTTCTTTATTTGATTTCTCTAAGGGGTGAGACTCATCCGATGGTATCAGAATGGGTTGTGCAACGACTAAATTTTGTGTTGGTACAATGATTGTGGACCCCTGAGTGTACACAATTGTCTCTCCTTCTGTCTATTTAAGCGTGTCTGCCACCATGGTAGGTTCGGGTTGGCCTGAATGACTCTCTTTGCCAGGCCCCATTTTTGGTTGTGACAAGTCGATTGGATTCGACTTATCCAATGGTGTCGACCCAACTATTGTGTCCTTTGCTGCAATTCCATTCTGCAATTGTTGGTCGACCTCATCCAACTTTGAGTGCAAAGCACTTTATTAATTTTTGTGATTAGAGGGAGGATCTAAAATGGCTGCCTTTGATGATACTTGTCGTTTCCCTACCATCAATTTCTTCTTCTATATTGCAACATTTGTTTCTTCAATAATTAGAGTTGCCTTAGGTGGTGGTGACTCTCTTGTCAGGTCGACTATGTGTGTGCGTTGCTTCTTTGGGACAGGCTTCTTACTGGGGTTAGCTAAGATTATTTTCGATCGACTTGTTGTAACTATTGTTGACCGACCTGTGTTGTGCTCTTTTTTATCCACTATTCTTTGTTTCTTCTACTTTCTCATTTTGATCTACTTTTTTAGGGATACCTTGGTTTTTCTTGCTTTGACCTTCTTTGTGTATGTTTCTACCATCAATTCTTGGAATTGAGGCCCAACACTCGACTTCAAAATATTTTGTGTGACAACCTGATCCTGTTGATTTTGTTTTACATTCATTCGACTCCTTGCGGCTAACTTATTGGTGAAGGAGGCTATTTTCTCGACTATCAATGGTTCATTAAAGTCTAGTGCAGTATCTACCTGGAATGTTTCTTGCCAAATGAGATTTATGTCTTCTGGATCTGCCTCAAAGTAAACAACTTGCTTACCCATGGCTGCGTTTTCTCACTGTTTTCTCTTGGTCAAAGTCCGCTTTATTGGGGAACTTGTTGCCATGTTAGGATTAACAAATGGGGTAGTATATAAGTTTGCTTCCCTTTATTCTTCTTGTTCTCCATCAGTCAAAGGAGTTAGGATGCTCGATTTATCAGTTAATACATCTGGTGGGATCGGTGTTTGAAACCCCAATTGTTTGTCAAGCTCCTGAAATATTTGGAGCTTCATTGGTTGATACTCCAACTCTTTTGGCCCTGACCCCCCACTAATTACACACCAGGGCTTGATGTAGTGGAGACTTAATTGAATATGGGAACTCGGTGGCAAGTCTTGTTGAACTTTTTGTCCCACTCTCCACTTGTGGGAGATATTCTTTACATGATTGACCCAAAATTTGAATATTACTTCGATTAGGGGAGACTCGGGATCCAACGGCTCCTGACGCAAAAGCGGTGTAGTTATTCATATTCAGGGTTAGAGTGAATGAAAGCTCCCTCACTGGGTCGACTTGGATCATTGCGATCCAAATTAGAAGCGATGGGAATTTGATGGCCCAACCATTCTCTTGACAGTCCTTGCAGTTACATTTAATCAAATTGGCTAAGTGTTTTGCCCATTCAAACTGAGCTACCAACTCCAAGATTTGATCGATCGACTCCAACATTATGAGCTTCACATCTGAAGCTCGACCTCTAACTCTTAAGCATAAAAAAAATATTATGCAGGTCCATTTTGCACGAAGGTTAGTTACTTTGTTAATCAACAACCCTTTCAAGTTCTTGGTCAAAGTCCCCCTTGAGAGGGTCTGAATCCAGTTGTTTGAATTTAGGGTTTTGGGTACAGGTGTACCCCCATGTATTATTCTAATTATTCTATGGATCAGTCCTCCTGTTATTTTGACTGGGTAAGTTAATGAGGAATTTTACCAAGATGTCAATTGTTATACCAATTGACGAGGAATTTTATGACTTCTTCCTTCAAACTATTGAACTCTGCAATTTGTGGCGCACCTAGAAAGTGTCGAATCCATGCTTGCTCGAGAAGAAAATTTTCCTCCTTCCATAAGTCAGCTTCCATTCACCAAGTATTAAATTTTTTCCAGTGCCTCGACCAGTCAATTTCTTCCATTCATGCCCCGCGAATGTTTCGTATTCAAGATTCTAACCTAGTCGCGCACGCTTTGTAGAGTTTTTCTTTTGTTCTTGGTGCCACCAAGGAGTCTGTTACTCGTCCTCTCATCCTTGGAATCTTTGTGATTTCTTATTGGTCGGATAGTTTTTTTTTATGCTCCAAAGTCGAATGCGCGACTCCTATTTCAATGATGAAAGAGCAAATATGAAAATCATAATGTAAAAAGTCCCATAAGTGTGAAGAAATCAACAAATATTTTATTTAATATCAATCTTATTTACAACTGAGACTATCTCTTCAAGTCCTTGCGAGGACTTGAACCAGTGTAATTTTAGAAGTCCAATATGTTATTTGACTCATACACAGACGACTAGTGTCAAAAATTGAAGACCGAAACAAAAAACTAGACTAGATTAGTCCAAGCTGCATGTGCATCATTGTTTTGATTTATGCAAAACTAGGATTAATTAGCATTGAATGACTTCAAAACTTATGACTAAGACCAAACATACATTAAAAAAATGAATGACCTTGGAGCATATCGCCAGTCAATGCTTCCTAGCCTTTTCTTTGCCACCTTTAGAATAACCCTTATCAAAAGTTTTACTTCTCTATTTTCTCATGCCTTCTTTGTCTTGCTCTCCTTCTCATATATCTTCATAAAGTAGTTGGGTTGTTCAACTACTTTTAGTTTAAAAAGTTAATTAACTTTATTCACAAGAAGACAATTTTATTTATTATAAGGGTAATAAATATTTAAATGATAGGTTGGGTCCCACTAGGTCTTGGTTCCTTTACTTCCAAAAAATTTCCTTGTAACTCCCAAAATGATTAAACAATATAAATATATTAGGATCATCAAATATCAAAATAAGGCACCCATCCAGAATATACCAAATCAAAAAACACTTATATGTCCCAAAATACCAAAATGATATGGTATTTATAGTTTCCAAAAATAATATCATATGATTGTTGTCCATCTCAAAAATGGATCAAGTGTAAAAAATAACACTGCTATGATACAAATTTTAAAAAGTGGGGGTATTTTTTTTTGAAAAACTCCTCTCTTTCCTTTCTACCCTTTGACACATTTGGCCTAAGATTGAGAAAGTATTTGTAATAAGACTTTTTCTCATCCATTTTTTCTATTTATGGGTGCATGTCCCTAAAGGTAATCCCTCTTTTGTCGATGCCAGCTTTTGTTGATTGTTGTTTAGAATGTATAAAGGACGATTGATATGCTTCTAAGTTAGGAGAGGTAGTAAGCTTCTCTCATTTGTCTATCTGGAGGTCATGGGGAGGCACTTTGTAATCTTTAGAAGGTGAATGGGCCATGGAGGCAGTTGGTGCAAGATGTGTTACTGAATGAAAAGGAGGGGGAGGAGGAAGAGGATTATTAGGATTATTAGGGAGTATTTACAGGGTTATTGTCCCAACCATCATTTTTTGACTGTCAGAAAAATTTTCAATGTTGGGATGTGGCTGCAAAGGGGCACTAAGAGGAGTTGGAGGCTGAGGAAAAGTAGGTTTCCCACCAAGGTTCAGATAGCCAGTTTGTACTAGCTTATTAAATTCTTCTGAATCAACATTAAAGTGTAGGGAAAAACTAATTCTCTTGTGTCTCTTTTATTGCCAAAATACATTTACAATATTCCTCTTTTGCCTCTATTTCTTCTATTTCCACCTCCGTTACTCCCTCAACTGAAAAATCTCACCTAATTGCCATCATCAGTTTAGTTAGTGCAAAATTCTTAAGTGAAATACAAGACAAAACATGATAAACATATATTACAACTGTGTTAAATATGATTTATTTATGGCTTTGAAAATAACATGGTAATTCAAGCATAAAAGGGAGAAATGAATAGGAATAATGTAAGAGAGGGAAGAAAATCCATAACTCAACAAACAACCTTCTTTTTGTTTAAACTTTAAAAATATGAATTGTATATTTCTTGTAAAATTATTTGTATATGAACAATCTACGTCTCTTTTGAACAAGGGAATGTATGTAAATGAAAATATATATGACAAGGATAAATGATAAAGGGATGTAGTTTGTGTAAAGTGACACATAATGAAAGGAATTAATGAAAATTCATGTTCAATATTTGCACTTAGTCAACATTTTCATACAAATCTTTTAGACATGTACACTTTTTCCATTATAGAACCAATAATCATCATAGAATTATGTTGAGAAAATTTCCAAACAATTTTTCAAATCAATCATTGTGTTCCTAGGTTATTATCACCATATACCGCATACCAAAAATTGTATATAAACATAGTTTACAGTAACCAAATTACTATGCTCACCCAAAAAAAATATCAAGTTGCCCATACCTCATCAACGGACCTGGGAATAATATGAATTCCATATACACATTTTTTAATTACATAAACATGGAAGAAAGAACATGGAACTGCAAAGAAATATGACTGGGATAATAGGGGAATAATGTGTGAAAAATAATAAAAACAATGCGGGGGGGGATACAAAGGTTATGTAATTAAAACCAAAACTTTAAACTTAGTTGACATGTCATTATACATATTTCCATTTCCAATCCAACTATCATTTGTTTTGTATTGGAGTCAACTCAAACTCCACATCAATTTTGATCATCGAAAAATTGCACAAATCATAAACCGAAAATTTCCATACAAACTCAATTATACCAATTTCTTTGGTATACTTATTCTATATGGTTATAATCATTCAAAACTATGGGATTATAACATAGTGAAAGTTAGGTATGCAGGTCAATGTGCAATCAAAACCAAAACAATGGGTGTATACTTGTAGCCAAGGAGAAGACAAATGGCAGTTGGACATAATATTTTGACAGAGTGAGAGGTTAATGTTGAGCACGTAATGTGTTTTTTTTTTCTCGATAAACCCAAAACATAATGATATCCATTACTTTGAAATGAAAACCACGGGTTCAAATAGAGTTAGAACATGAATATGAGAGCCCAAAAGGACACGAGCCATATCAGAGAATAAGCTCAATTGAAAGAACCAGGAAGGAATATCATGAGACCAATAAACTCATTCTCATAAGTTAAAGCCCTTTAAACAGAGGATAAGAAAAGTGTTGGGCAAAAAATATATTCTTTCCAAAAGTGAATAGACAACTAAAAAAACAAGTTCAAGTTCGAACCTAGGTCAGACCTCCATGCATGCTAACAATAAGTGATGGGTTCAACCCATTTTCTTATAACCCCCTTTTTCTCTAAAGTAAAATGCACTTTAAGAATACACATAATGGGAAGTGATACTATATGAAATAGAGAGCCATAGCATATGTATACAAGAAACTAAAAGACAATAATCATTCTTGTAAATTAAAAACCCATTAATTGTATTCTACAACAACCGATTTCTCCAACAACTTCTTTTTGATGAGCGAAAGACAGGGAGAGAAATACTCACGCTCATTACCAGCTAAACATAGCCAAAACTACTTCACTTAGTAATAAATTTACTTTCAAAATATGCTCAAAGGTTGGCAAGTACTTACCTTGATCCATAGGTCAATTTATACCATCACTCAGGGCCGAGACAATTGTAGCAATGAACAAGAGGGTCGGTTTCTCAGGCTGAAGTGCAACTCATTCTACACAGTCGAAAACCAAAATGAAATGACGAGAGCCCAAGACCAATAAAGGTGGTAAAGCGCAGGGTTGGAAACATTAATGCCCACGTCCTCTCAACTTGATTGCATTGCCAAATCATATGTTGATATTCGACCCCATATCAAATAAAACCACAAGGTATCGACCATAATACCTTATAACAAATCTACTATTGATACCAATATGTAACATGCATTGATTAATCACATGTGTTTTAATACAATGTCGAACTAATAAATAATGCTTCAAAAACCCCAATATACTTCGTACTTTTACCATGTATTAAACATATCAACCACTTATTCCATGGCAGCTCACATATTCATATGAATATCGCCAAGTCCATCATAATAATAACTCCTATCTTGTATCCATTTTCTTTATAACATATATATGTTATGTTAAAAAACAAAATCAAAACCCCATATAATTCCTTAGTGGTCTATGCCACTCAAAAATTCAAGCTCAACATACCTTGCATACCATGGTAAGTATGAGCATTAAAAATTTAAAATTTTGAATTATATAGGAAAACAAGGGACCATAACCTCTTGTGAATAAATAACTTCATGGATATCATGCTTAATGTTGCCAATCAATGCTACCTTATAACGATAAGAGAACATAGCATATTTGCAACTTATCAGATGCCATTTCGATCATAGTTTGATGCCTTTTAAAACTGCCATACAACACACTTGCTCGCAATACAAACAAGTATTATTAGCCTTTAAACCATGATCCAAACATATATATCCCATTAAGACATTCATTATTTTGAGAAAATATATTCATTCATCAAATATCATAGAATGCTAGGAGTCATTAAACCATTGATCTTAAAAACATATATGAAATGATGCTTCAACTGAAACTAATGCCTTGCCAAAATGATGAAAGAAATGTGATGCTAGAAATTAATCGTTCCATTGTTTTGTCCTAGGGAACCCCACCTATTATAGTAATTAATATATTTTCAAAACCTATATAGGCTTTGTAACTCTTTGTGAGTTGTTATAGTAGGTGACGAATCATGAGTCAACACTAGTCACTTGGTGACTTGCAAAAAAAATGACTACCACTTGTTACAACTCTCTCTTGTATGTAAATTCACCATTCTTAATGCATATATGAGTATAGCAAAGTGAGTGAAGGTTGCCATTGATCTGTGTGTAGTGAACATGAACTTCTTTGGGAGTGCATCATATCTTCCACCTACACTGGAAGATACGGAACAAAAGAAAGCAGAAGTGCATCCATACGACTACGTAGAAGATTGGACGCTCTAGTAAACTTACAAAAAATAATTGTAAACCCTAAATTTTGGATAACAACTAGTTAAAAATGCATTGAAAATGAAGAGTAGATTTTCTAACTGAAGAGAGCAATGTTGTAGGATTTTAAAAAGTTAAAGGAGAGATCCTTAAAACCATGTGAAGGAAGAAACTTCTGGAAACTTTAAAAAAATTTGAGATACCTTCAATTATGATCTACTTGGATGAGTGCAGAAGGAGGATGGCCAGGTAGATCCCACTATAATAGGTGAGAGGGTTAAGGAGAGCCTTACGTCTGTAGACATAGTAGCCAAAGAGGAGAGTTCTATATTGCAATGAAAAGATGGAATGTGAACTCTAGAAAATAAAGTAGACCCTAATTTTTAAAAGTGCACGACTTTGTTAATTTTTTTCCTTACTTTGGGATCTACATAATATATTTGTAAAATTATATAAATCAACGAAACTTAAATGTTAGCCCCCAAACTATGGGTCGTAGAACTGTAAACAATCACCCTAAGCTTCTATTGGATTTTAATTAGATTTAAAGCAAATGAGGTCAAGTACAATGAGATAATAGTCAATTTTGCCTAACTTGCATGCTCTAGATACAATGGCAATGCTAGATCTAGTGAAAATTGCTTAAAATTTGTAAAATCAAGCATATGTTCCATATCTATTTTGTAGATTTATGAAAAAGTAGGGCTTAAAAATTAGTTCTCGGGTGCTAGATTTGCATATTTAAATAATGCAATAGATCTACTTATATTTGATGCAAACAAAATTTAGTACAGATAATTTTATCCAAGGAGTTAGTTCTAGGAAACTTGCTCTGATACCGTGAAAGACCAAGAACATATGCATAAGCATA